>WSZQ02001792.1:25540-37644 GCA_019419845.2 Weissflogia rhopalogaster | reverse complement strand
GTGGGCACCCATTATTCACAATTATAACTCTCAAAAATTCACATTAATCCACACCTATACAAACCACACAATAAAAACCACTCTTCAGATCAACAACACACAAGAAAAATGATAAAAACCACTGACAAATCAACTAAACACTCATACCACAATAAGAATACATATATAAACAATTCAACACAAGGATTAGCAACAACAACAACATCACATGACAATCACAATAATACACATGTAATATAAAAAACACATATAATAACAATAAATCAAGGCTGAAGGATCTATTTATAGATGATAAAATGTAAATGTTTCAATGTGAGACACAGACTAATAAAATCAGAAAAATAATTGTGACCTTAAATGGAATTTGTTGATCTTTCAAAATAAGATGGAAGGAGATCAATATTGTCAGCAGTGTACTAGTTTACGGAGCAGAGACCTGGGCATTGAACAAACCAAACGAGAACCGATTACTGACAACTGAGGATGTACTTAGGAGTTCAGCAAGGCTCAGTAGGCTCGACTGAGTCGGAAATAAATTCGGCAGATATTAAAATACAAAATACATTTTGGAGCATGTGCAGGAATAGCAATTTAGATAGTTTCGATACGTCCAAAAATAAATAGGTCGAAGATCGAAGTAAAAGAGGAACCTGGTACCACAATATACAACGAGTGCTGATACTAAAACAATCCAACGATAGGCAGCAAAGCAGAGTGCCAATCGGAGGACGTCGACAAATGTTGTAAACTGAATTAGATAGATATACCAACATACGAAAAGCTAAAAAGGTGAAAATAAGGTAGACATACCTATATTCTATCTCGGAAGCGGGTTGAAAGTAAATTGAAAGAAGAACACAGGTCTTAAAGTATTGTCAAGAGGGAGAAAATGAGACAGAGCGCTGTTCTGGTCACTGAAGAAAGGACTATCTATGGTGAAGTCCTGCTAAAATAAGAGACTTTCGATGTTTTCGTCTAAGGTTTATATTGAGTTCAGACGATTTGTTCGCAGCACTATATGTCGTGAAATACAGAGAGGGTACAAACGAGTTTGAAACTCGAATTCGAAAAGCAGAATATGAACTTCAAACTCGCTAGTTTGAACCTCGCCATTAAAAGAAACTCAAAACCTCGCAAAATCGAGTTCTGGATAAATTTCACCGGCCTAAATTAAACAGAGGCCGCGGGGCAAATTTGAAATTAAAAAAGAGGTAACATGTTCCATCTAAACGAATAAAAATAAAAAAGTATCTTCCTTTAGTGGAAGTAAACAACACATCAACTTACTAACTAAGGTAGGTTCACATGTCTTACTTCAAAAAGTTAAAATTTGTTTTCTGGTAAAGACTTTGACAAAATAATCGTTTTACAGATTTTTCTTATTCAGTAAGATTTTAATCCTATATAAAAGAATATTTCAGATAGCATTAATCTTCTGAGGATTAATTAAAATATTTATTTTTATGTGATTAACGTAAAGAGTATCAAGCTGTACATTGGTGTAAGCGCCGGGCGTCTAACACCCGCTTATCCCCTAACGTCTTGAATGTCTCGGGAGTACAACAGCATCCCACTTAATTGGCATCATGATTGGCCGATACGATGCAAGAGCATCTACAGCTGCTTATCAACTTAGTCATTAGGAGCTTTCAACCTTGCTCGTCGCGACGCTATTAATATTATAATTGGCAGTGACTTAAACATAGAATGACATTTAACGACCGTCTCGTGAATATACGTAATTTTCTGAATTACCTCTAATTACTTCGGTGCGTTGCGCGTTCGGCAAATGTAGTATTGAAGCTATAAATAAACTGTATACATTTGAGTCATTTAGCGTTGTTGAGATTCAGGACATTGCAATCTTAAGGGTTCTATAGTTAATTTTCAAAGAGACCTGCTTAATGTTTAATTATTAGAACCTTGGGAAACTTATTGCTTGGTAAATTAGGCTTTAGGTAATTTGGGTTGCTTAAAATGATTTAAATCAAAGTTGAAACTCTGTTTGCAGTTTTCGCTTGCATACTTTCCGTTTAGGTCTCCTCACTTATAATGCATCACCGACGTCATCAGTTTGTGATGACGCAAGAGTGATAGAAGATTGTATCACTGATGGCACATGGGGCAGAGATTCCCAAACTGGGAGGCGCAAATGCCAAATAAATACGAAGGT
The DNA here is from genome assembly GCA_019419845.2 of Weissflogia rhopalogaster. Lineage (NCBI taxonomy): Eukaryota > Metazoa > Arthropoda > Insecta > Coleoptera > Staphylinidae > Weissflogia > Weissflogia rhopalogaster. The sequence continues at coordinate 35,471 of WSZQ02001792.1, read as the reverse complement.
ATGAAGATGGAACGGTTAGGATCACCTTGGATCTACAGGAATATGGTGGAAGAATAGTTGGAGGATATGGGAGGGAAGATGTAGTCTAAATATCGAGTAAGTTAAGCGTTGAGTTAAAGTCTAAGTAAGACGGAGTGTTCTGGTTGTAAAGTAGTTATTCATTCATTATTAGGTACTTTGTTGTTTATGATTCGGATTTTAAGCCAGGTCAATAGACGTGTTTTCATTTTAGTGTCAAGGGGAAATTATTTGGATAACTAGACAATGCTGCTCACATTTAACCAAAACTTGGGAACCTAAGGAATTACAAGTACACTCTGAGAGAGCGAATATGATGAATAAATAGAGAGTAATTTCTAAGCGGCAAAAGATCTTTAAGAAGACTTCACAAGAGCTGAAACGATCAACTCCTAGAACAACTGAAGAAGAACATGCCACAATTGTTTATTAAAGAAGAAGAAAAAGAAGAAAAGTCAAGGTCCGCGATCTAGTTCAGAACCATCCAAATATTGTATTCTTGTAGATGAAGTGAAAATGACAGTCTCAATTATTATGTGTTTGGTTGATTAATTTTCGTCATCACAATGATCAGATGGAAATTTATATGTATTCATGCGAGGGACATTCCTAGTTCTTGGACTGAACTGCACAATTTTGTTATATCATTTGATCTGAACGCTGCCTAACGTACTCTTGAATGGAAAGCTCGTTTATTTGGTTAGCATCCAAAGATTCAAATTCCTGCCATATTTCCATTTCTGGCGCCTTGCCTTCCAAAATAATTTAAGATATAGCATTAATCTACTCCCGTTATGAAACAAGAATACCGAGAATATGGAAGTTCCGTGGAAACCAATTACTTTGTGGTTTGTAATGGATCGGGGAGTCTGTACAATATAGTTATAAAGAATATAACATTTTAATGTTTAATAATATTATTCAAGATTAAAGCTTGAAATAGCTAAAGCTTGAAAATAGAAATCATATTATCGTTTAATTAATTTAATGAATATTAAGAAAATAGGTTTCTTTACAATAATAAATATCTTAAATATGAAATTCATATTGACATAATGCAATTTTATATCATTCATTTGAGAATTTCTAAAAAAATTCTCGAATCTTAATAAAATTATTTATACAAAGTACAGAATATTGATTCCCTCAAAATTACATAAAACACTAAGGACGGTTATGTAATAAATCATGCAGCACTTGACTATGTATTTCAAAACCACTTTAGTTGCTCCCAAACAGCGAGAAAATGGGATATTCACGTTGAACTTTTCCGAAAACATCACATTGAAATGTGTTAAAATGAAAATTTTGTAAACGTCAAGAGAAAGTTTCATTACTTCACCTAGAGTGATGACGATGTGTGTGCATAACGAGGATGGCATAAATATGCTCCTGCTTGTACTCACTCGAACAATCTGGATAATTTCTTTGCTCGCAACGCTATTCGCCGAGAGTTTTGATAAAGTGGCGTAATTAAGTATTCTATCAGGTGTCGACAAGGGCGGATATTATGCGTCTGCGCGGAGCAAGGTCGGTGCGTAATAATCATCGCCAGAGGGAATGTTTGCAGTAACCGTCTGTTGGTGTATATTTGCGCCTTCGCTGCAAGCATATGTGTAGATTAATTGTTGTCTGCACAAAGATACGAATTACAGTAGAATAGCACAATGTTGTTTGTGTATGCTGCGCTTGCTTACGTTTGGTGTGATTTATTTAACAGGATAGGTATTTATTAAATAGTTATGTTTAGATAACAGTAAATTGTGTTTACAGGCAATATTTCTGTGCGGACTTGAATGTTCGAAATTATTCAAGCGAACTATTTAAATATTTGCTGTAGTTATGTGGAATTTATATACATAAATAAGTAGCAATTTATAATTGGGTACAGTTTTATTTATGCTGGTTTCTGTAGTATCAATGAAACCTTTTTTGTTTGGGTTCGTATTATTTACATAAATAAATATTACTTGCAATTACATTTACAATTAATGTTGGTGTAGAATTACTTAGAACATCGGGGGGTAAGCGATAAAATGAAGATCATTTATTAGGTTTATTAGAGCTTACAATCAGCGTAAATTCCCTTTTCCAAAGATAAATATTTTTGTTAAGAGGACCCTACGCACCCAGTACCACGTAGCGGCAAAAAGCGGAACTAAAACATGAAAACCTAGGGTATTTGGCGCACTTTCTCATATAAAAGTATATTTGTCAGTCTTCAAAAACGAATTAGGAGGGAATCAAAATGATCGCGATTCGTGGTGGGAATACTAAAACCTACCGAGGAATATCTAATTGTAGCACGATATTAATACTAATACCAAAAATATTTAATTTTGGGATTCCCTTATAAGTTATATTACTCCCACGTCTTTTGTCGGCTGTCAAAGGAGTTTAATGCGATTTTCACGCTGAATCTCGATTGGTGCATGATTTATATTTCTAGAGATAAAGGAAATGTGAATAAATATGGAATGCTTAGGACAAGTCATTTTTGAGATCGGCAATGTTGACGTTATTATTGTAAATTATAATGATATATAACATGATTTCTAAACATGTTATCAAAAAACGATTGGCAAAAAAACTGTGGCGAATTTATTCTGATTGTGAATCGAATGGTATATGATTTGTATAAATTGGAGGAAGGAAAATATAAATAATAGAGAAATTTTTGAAGAAGTAATTTCAAGTCATTTTTCTGTCAGTGAAATCGCCGCCGTTATTAGACTCAACTTTCATGAGTCAGATGTGAAAACTTAAAAATACAAATGTGGTAAATTTTGGCTCGCAAATAAACTTGTTTCAAATACCACCATAAAGATCAGTGCGCGATATATTTTTTGCAATAAATTTTTGATGAAAATAATCATCATCAAGTTATTCAACATGTTCTATCAACAAGTGACAGAAGACTCTTTCAAATATATCTTTGCAATAAATTGTTAAATTTTATAGAAAAGAAAATGTAATGAATTTTGTATTAATATACTCCTGAGAGTTTCCTCTTTCTAATGATAGCATATTTAGCCCTAGCTAATAGGTGCGCGCTATTCTATTTGTCAATATATTGTCGACTTGTATATTCATTCTCGGAAAAAAAATCAATAAAAATGGTTATAAAATGCCAATGCCGGAAAGTATGTAACAAATTTGGTATTAATCTACTCCTGAAAACTCCTAAAACACCCTGATGTTATAATTAGGAAAATTGAGCGAAATCCGTTCTTCTTCCAAATAGTAGTAGTCCTCAATATGACTAATTACATTGAAAAAGAATTGAATAGAGCTAATGGCCAAAGTAGTAGTTGAACCTTTATTGGCATTCATCTTTTACACCATTTTACATTTTACCGCTAATAGACTTCATAAAATAAATAAATAAAACAAAAATATAATCCATAACAATAAAAGAAAATAAAGTAAATAAAGTACATGTGCAACTATCATGATTTTTGAAAATACTCAGGTTTTCGGAAACTCTACATATCCTTCACCATCCGTGGTATTTCATCCCACCCTACTTATTTGGTCATCCCTCTCCTTGTGACACTCTCCCCTCCCTCTCCCAACCACTCCTTTACCTTTCCCCTCTTACATCCCAAACCATTACCCCTTCGCAGACACATAGATGCACCCAGGGATCCACTCCACCTCGACATATCACACATTCCATATATTCGTTCCCCATCCACCCCCATAACCCATTTGTCGTCGACGCTCATTCGTTGCTTGGTGATATATTTTGGCTTCTGCCCGATGACCTATATTAGCCTATACGCGGAGTTATACGAGCTGTTACTTATGTTCTCCTGGCGCACCTGTTCTTCCACCTCTTGACCCCTTTCACGTACCATCCATTCTAACGCTCCCCCTTCTCGCAATATTTCCTCTACCGCTAATTCCGTCAAACCAACATGCTCATACACCTTCCTTCTGTCCACCCTCCACCCACTCTCCCCTCTACTAGCACACCATTCCCATATATCCTTCACCAATCTTCCGCTATCTTCTACTCACTCTCTCCTCAAACCTTACAACCCTGCTAACCGACTCCCATTTAACAGACATTCTCTCTATCTTTTGCATTACAATATACGTAGGAGTGGATCTTTCGAGGCCCAACATATCTTTGATGAACCACGTTTGTTCTCTCTCTAATGTCAGAGAGACAGTCTCGGCTTGACACATGCATCCCGTAGCCTAGTTATTTCCGTTTCATACCGCCCACCCCCCCATGCACTCCTTGCCTTTCCTTGTATCCATCTCACATGCCATCTATCTCACATAATGATCAAAGTAGTTGATGCCAATGAAGTAAATGAACCAAATTGACCACAATATATCGAAAAGTTCCAATAGGAAATGTTTTTAAGAAATGTCAAATTAAAATCGTACATACTTATAATATTATAAGTCAAAGACAGAAAAAGCAAACATCAGACTAATTCAAACTTTCCAACACACACTATAAATCTCTTTACCACAATATCACATCTTCCTTAACAACGAAGTAAGTGTAGCAAGTTGTTAACAAAACGTGTTAAACCCTTGCAGTTTCCGAAGGGATCAGCGTTGCATTGCGCGCCGCTTCCGCTTCCGCCAGCCATCGAGCATGCTTTCCCGTAGTTGGCGACTTTTTGTGCTTTTAATGACTTTGCATCATTGAAAATACTTAAGTTTGAAAAGCGCCGGCGCCGAAGACGACGAAGGCGTCCGCAACTCGGTTGAATCTCACGGCTGATGTGTTTAGGATTACTGCCTCGATCCCATCGTAGCCGTCTATTATGCGCTCGCATTTCATTCATATAAATTACAAGCTGGTTTTGTGCACACGCTGAGAGGATTTGCTGCTCGCTGGAGGTCCTGCAATGATGCACTGCGCGCGATAACTCTGGCGGCGCGTGGCGTAAGTGGATTTAGGTAGTTGCAAAACTTTCGAAATTCAATTAGGAGGCCGTATTATTAGCGCTATTATGCGCCAAGGCGCCGCCCACAATCTTCGACCGAAGACCGTGCACGAGCGTCACTTCTAATATTACCGGCTAGTAAATTGACAAACTTTGATAAAACTTCAGCAAAAACTATTACTGGAAAGTTTACCGGTTGGGAAGCGTAGCCGATTTGATCGTGTTTTGTATGAGCACCTCCGGTGGTATCTTCTGTACGTCAAGGACCTCCCGAAGATATGACAAATGTTTTGATGAAGCTTTCCTAAGGGTAGTATTTCATACTATCATCACAACAACATCAACACCAATAACAAAAAGAAAAAACATTGTAAACAAAAATATACATATGTAAACATGCTGGAAAACGGAAATGGTCCCCGAAGTAGGCATTAAATTATATCAATTATTATTACTGTTTCTTTTCAGAAAACAAAACACATTTCACAGACGATAGAAATTGAGAAATATGTATAACGAAATATAAATTGGTTCCTTATAAAAATAGAATTAAATTTAACTATTTTTGCGAACAGCCTGCCTGCTGACAACATCAACCTTTGACGAAAACGCCAATGGTCTTTTATAATAGTCTTGTGACTAACTTTATTTACAAAAATGTTACAACACCTCGACTGAGGTTTACTGAGTCTACTCCGAAACCCCGAAACCTTTATTGCCACTCTTGACTTTTCAAGTACGGTTGACTGCACCTTCATTGTTAAGTTAATCGTTTACAACACCGAAAAAATAATTTATGCACTGTGTGTTGCAAACCCGATTTTTCTACCTGGCCGCGCTATTACATTAGAGAGACTGTCCGTCGCTCTCGTCTCTTCGTACGAGCTGAGCTCGTGCTTAAACAATTCATCATCGGACTGGCTACGCTTTCCAAAACCATGCAAATCGTCAAATGTGCACATCGTAAATATCTTTCAATTGCAGTCTTGCTGCCCAAAAATCTGCCTTTTCTCTCTCCAATATCCAGTCTGTCTATTGACCTTCATAAAAGCTTGGAAAATATACCACAATTGCAATTTTTGTGTGATTTTCGATAATGTTCAAAACGTATGTCCACACGTCCTGAAAAGAGGAGTTGTGAAACGACATATAAAACATAAAACTGGAGAGATTTTATGTTGGTTGTTAAATGCACTACGAAAATGAAATGACCCTTCATATCTACGGAGCTGCATTTCTACGAAACGATTAAAGTTATTTACTATCCTCTTTTGATAACCTCGAAAATTCCAGACAGACTCATTAACGGATAGGTGTAAAAAGCTGTAAAACTTTAATTAATTGTATTTCTAGACAGAATCTAGAAAAGTAACTCGAAAGTAATGTTTAGGAAGGCAGTGCTGCTTGAACACATATCTTGTTCAACTGCAATGGCGCAGTACATGTTCATGGATTTCTGTCCCACAAATCCGACGTTGTGGGATTGCAGCAAATGCGATTATCTGAACATACCGTACGTTCCCCAGTCTCATGTGATTGATATGGTATCAGGAGACTTCGACTTGCTTTTAGCTAAGTGTCTCGTTTGAGATGAGTATAGTGGAGTTGATGTGATTACGATTTTAGCTACGTTTTATAAATTTGATAAGCATTATTACTGAATTTAGAAATCCTTTTGCTAGACTATTCTAATGGAGTATTGCATTTCCAGCGGTTTGTAATTAAATCTTGAATATGATGTAATAATGAGTTTAATATAGTTGAAACTCTGCGCGTCATAAAGGAATCATTTATTTCCTTCAACAATTTATGTGTTCATTTAATATCTTTTAACAGCTCAGATACCAAATGGTGCCTTATTTAATTTGTGTAATTTCAGTTTTAATTACTTCGATGCCCGGCGCTTCCAACATAGTATTGATGCTAAATGAGGAATACATCCTCCAGGTATGCTTATATGCATCATGTAGCTATGACCATACTCTCTAAGCAAGAGAAAGAGAAAAACGATATGCTTTACGGTGGAGTTGTGGGTGGTATTCCAGGATTGGCGATATGCCGCTACTATAGGTGGTAAGGAAACAGTTGTAAGAGTATTTATGTAAATAAAACTGGTCATATTTGTACTCCAGAAACAACTTGTGATTTCTTCAACATCTTCTACAATTGCACCGGACGCATAGTTTTCGAATCCTACTTAAAATAGAATATCTGCGTTTGTGCTGTTATCAAAATATAACAGAAAAACGTGTTTCTTGGGCATAAACAACTTATTTTCGCTTAAAAGTTCGTTTAAACACAGCGGGAGATCGGGATCAGAAGTAATTCAAGAGTAATTATGCAATTCCTGCAATGTTTGAAATATTTGCATAAAAATAAGAAAATAACGTATTTAGATATGCCCGAACGAATTATTTTTGCGAAATAAAGTGCGTTTAGTCTTGAACATATCGGGAGATCGGTAGATCTAACTATTCGAGTGTTGAGTCCTGAAATATAGACGGCTCTCTTGAAAATATAAATAAAGTCAGCATTACAAAATATTATAATTTTAGGTAAATATTCAGGTAACTACTATAAATATTAAAATCCAAATAATGATCGAAAATATTGCAACGTAAATGTAAAACACATAAATACTAGTTCATTAATATAAAATATTATAAATTTAAAGTAAACATAATTATAAGGACAAAAATGTATCAATGTTTAATTTTAATGTGAATTAGCAAAAGAATGCTAAAATATTCATTTCCATGTGCCCAAGGTATTATAAACATTTTTACTAGCACTTGAAAATGCAAAGGACAGTTGAAGACCTTATTAAAGCGAATCTCCTGTGTCAATTAGTTAGTTGCTACCAGCGGAAAAGATTTGAGTCTGTAGAAGAGTATTATATAATCACTCTATACACTATTCTAAATATTATAAATCACTCAACAGATAACCTGACCACAAACTTCGCTCAACACTCCCAATTCTACCAACAACAATTTTTATTCAGGTATAACAATCAATATCGATTCAAAAAGATCACCCCCAAAAGGTCGTAGAACCTATTCAACAGAAGTCGAGATATTTAAAGAAATCAACGTCTTTAATTGTGTAATAGCAAATAAAAAACTTTCATTTATTCAGTTCATTCACAGGTTGTTCTCAGATATGCTACTTCCATTTTCTTTCCTTTTGGTATTGTCGCCACTTTCTCGGAGCTTTCTGGATCTACCACACCACACTTTTCCCTACTTCATCTGATTTATCGACGATGGGTTTGTAAGAAACTTTATTTTGATGGAAGATACCTGCAAACTTGATTTTTTGCACTTCTACGATGAGTATTTCAATTTCTGTGGTTGTCATCTCAATTGAATCTGATATGATGGACCTTGCAGATTCAATCCACAAATTCCAAGCAGTCAACTATAAGATATTCTATCTTATTCTTCCAATAATCAGTGGTGGAATAAGGTCATCTGTGGCCCGTAAGCAGTTGAGGTTTGGCCCGCCCACCCCGTTGGATACCAGTGGTTAGAAATTTTTGGGTGGAACCTACTATTCAGGACTGGACGAGAGTCAACTTTGGGCTAAGGTGATCTCCCCGTATGAATCTTCAACTGGGAAGCCCCACGACACGAACCTTCTTTACCTGTTGCTAACAAATGCTAACAAAATTGGACATATATTTAGAACATCCATTATTATTGCTATTTTAAATAAGTTTTCTCCCAGTATTTAATTTCGTACATTTTAAAGGAGATAATAATTGAAATATTCATTAAATTTCCCATTAAACTGTCAATTACTCATTTAGTTCATTAATTTTATATTTCCTAACGATAACTATGCCGCAAAACTTTCAACATTATTCAACACATTCAACATAAACCCCATGAAGTGGAAACCACAATCTCCGAACGGATGTCAGATGATAAAAATCAATAATCCGTGTTCGTACAGCGCATATCCATGAAAAGCCAGATAGATCGCCGACTTCCGTGTTGCTGAGTTTCCGAGTTTTCACATTTTCTCGCCACTGTCATCCAACTATCGTGTTTTGTAGCTGCGACAGCGCGCCGTCGCCGAGACTTTATAATCCTCAGCGTGTTCCGCCTCTACTCTGTATAACCTTTCCGATAGCGATATTCTGCATGGTCGGGAAGGTGCTGCAAGTACCTTGAAACCACTTCGGCCCACCAACCTACTTTATTGTGTCAAAATGATAGTTATTAATAGAAAACCGGTCCATGTTATATTCCACTCTCCTCTCTACATAAACGACAGAAAGCACTTCGTGTCAAGGTGAAATATGCTCAACTTTATCACCGGTTATATGTTGACGATATTTCCTCTCGGAAGAAAAAGAACCTGATCGATGATCATCGCATATTATAAAGTGGAATGTTTTCCTTTTACAGAACAACGACATTTTTTGGCGTCAAACGCGAAAAAAAGTGATGATGGAGCTTGTGCGAGGCAGCCATAAAAATTTCCCTCGGAATTTTCCGCACTCTATTGACGATAAAGATTCGCACATCTGCTGATGCGTTTCCATCGAGTTTTTATCACAAATTATTCTATACAATGTTAGGAAATGTGAGGCAATTTTTATAGATTATTGGGTTTTAACGTGGGCAACCAAAAACTCAATTATTGGAAAGTTGGTTAGGTTCTATGCATCACAACCAGAGGAAAACTCAAAATTTACACTTAACTTTAACGTAATATGTGTTTTCGTCGCTGCAATAAAACATATGAAGATATGAATATAATAATCGACATTTTTGTCTTGAGATGTGTTTCAGCGTGATTAATTTTGACTACTCGATGGTTATTTTCCGAATTTCGCCAAATATGATTTTTTCTTGTTTCCAAAACTTAAGGAACCAAGGAAAGCTGGAAAAGCTCAAGGTTCAAGTGATTAAAGTTTTTGGAAAATGTGTTCCCATAAGTATATTGAATCTTACGGAAATTACTTTGTAGCGGACAACATAAATGTTTAC
>WSZQ02001571.1:16441-27006 GCA_019419845.2 Weissflogia rhopalogaster | reverse complement strand
TTATAAATGTTTAAAGTTGACCATCACAAATTTACTTTTTCAAAATAACCGCATCATTTTCCAGGATTTAAATTTGACAATCTTTATCAAATCAATAAAAACTATATACCAATAGAATTATTAATAATCCAAGTGTAGTACTACGCTATTTATATAGCTTTTTATTCTTTAATAAAGCGATGATATTAATTTAAACTTGTAGAATTATTTCGAGTTTGAACCATGCCAACTCATTTAGTTCACTTAGTTTTCATTGCTAATAATTGGAACTGACGTAATGAAAAATTGTCAAACATGGAAAATCTAGAAGTCATGTCTTAGGCCTTCATATAAATATATTTAGGCCTTGATAATATCTTCAATTTTTGGAGAAACGTATGAATTATTCTCTTGTAATTTCCGGTCTCGTTTCTGGCGAAATTAGATTTATTTACTCCGTTAAAATTCGTTTAAAACTAGTAAAAATCTATTGTTGGATCTTGATTTTCAACGAAATTATAATTCCTTTATTAACTAAGATTATTTCTAATGTTCTAACTTAAAGAATTTGTACATCATAACATTTTTAAACCTTCTACTTTATGTTTTAGCAAATTATATCCTTCCTTGTAGCAAAAGTGACGCAAATTTCAACAAATGTGCCCTGGAAAATGGAAATAAAGCCATCCCAAATCTCGTTAAAGGCGACAAAAAGCTCAAACTTCGTCCGTTGGACCCACTGCAAATCCCTGAAATTAATATCGACAGCGGCAATTTGAAAATCACCCTGAAAAATGCAACTCTTCATGGTTTAAGCACTATGGTGATCAAGGATATGGAGTAAGTGATATTGCAATATTTTCATTCAACATTCAACAGAAACTCTAAACAGAAATTCAAAACGAATTTTTCAGTATCATTTTGAAAGAAAACAAAATGCGTATTGTCTTTAACTCTCCGAAATTCGACGTGGAAGGCGATTACACCATCAGTGGCCAAGTTTTAGTGCTACCAATCACTGGTAATGGCAAACTGCAAGTTGGCCTATGTAAGTACAATGATTACTGTCCATTACACCATTAGACAATTAGACGATTAGCCGATTCGACGAAATTTCATCGTTTACAGATTACCTGTATGTACGTAAAATACATGTTTCGTACTATATGTTATTTAGATGACGCTGTAGTTGGCTACGAATTTACGTATGACTTAAAAGAGCGTGATGGTAAACAATATGCGTATCCGAATTCACCTGTTGTCTCCTTGGAAGCATCCAAGTCTTCCTATCAGCTGGATAACCTCTTTAACGGTGATAAACGTTTAGGTAATATGCAAGCTTTTTAATGTGACAGTTTCAATGGTTATAAAATTATTTAATTTTTGAATTATTTTAATTTTAGGTGAAGAAATGAATAAATTCCTGAATGAAAACGATCAGGTTATGCTCGCTGAGATTGGGCCTAGTATTCGGGAAACGATTTCGGCGATTGCTCAGGATATTGTTCAGAAGATTATCACGGTTATACCTTTCGATGAACTTATCCTGGCTTAGAATTTTTTTTAGGTGTCGAAACATGATAGTTTTGTGATTTGATTAATATGTTTATAATGATAGTTTCTGTTACTTATATTATGAATGATGATTAAAAATATTTGCAAAATTTTGTTTTATTTGATTTTGAATGTAAATAAATTTATCCTAGATTTTTAAGGTTTATTAAATCTTTAAAACGACAGAGATTTCAGAAAATTAGACTTTACCTCAGTTTTTTACCACTACACATTGTAATTTTAATCGAATCGTTATAAATTATATCGAATATGGCAGTTTATTACGTTTTACATCTCTTGGGTATAGATTTAGAATAGATATCAAAATGATTGTATTTTGTCTACATTTTTAAAATGAGTGAATTGTTAAACCGGCAGAAATCGAACAACATTTGACACTTTCTCCCTTTTTTTCTATAGAGAATGTTCCTTTTGTTGAATGTTTTCCACCAGAAGTAGATAAATAAAATATATCCAAGTGGTAGTATTTATTCCAAGTTTGTCGGTTTTTTCAGTCTTCTTCTGTTAATCCTCTTCTTTCCATTTCCACAGCGATTCCTGTATTCTTTTCCGGTTTCCAGTGAATTATTTCAAGGGCAATTTCCATCCATCCTTTTGACATACTCGTACGACCTGAGTTGTCAGTTCTGTATATCTTCGACTATGTTTGGTTTCATTCTCGTTCGTATTTGTAGGTTTCTAATTTTATCCAGTCTCGAAAGTGCCCCCTCTCTGTAACAGAAGATGTTGTTCGTACGAATCGAAAACTTGTTTTGATTTGCTTTTTGTTCACACTTTATTTGTTTTATTCATATCTGTCTAATTCTTCATTGAGAAGTATGGCAATGTTCTTGGATGACAGACGTTTTTGTTCACCTCCTGAGTAATGCGTGGAGGGGCAATACGTTGAGGTGAATGTTCTGGGAACAAGCGCTTAGTACACACTCGCTGTGCTAAGATAATCAAGCGACTCTGCAATCACGCGTGCTCGATTTATTCACGAAATAATTTTAGATCCATAAATTATTGTATTGTTTGTTATTATGTGATCACTATTTGTTACTATAAATCAATGAATTAGAATGATTCATTGTCGATTTGTTTTAATTATATCCATGGTATCAACTCACCAATATATTAATTAATGTCCCACAGTCATTTAAAATTTTTTTTTAATAAAAGTGAAACTATGGAAGGTCTTCCCTCATTACCATCCAATTTAGAAGGCAAATGCAGATGTCTGATAACAAAAACACCAGAAGAAGACCCCCGTCTTAAAAAATGGAAAGAATACCAGGACAGAGTAAATCGAGTACGAGAACACATCAGTTATGGCATCCATCGACCTCAGAAAGAGCTCCTCATGAGTCGTCTCAACCGATTTAGAGAGCTCCAGGAACAACGTACCCTTATAGCATGTGCGAATATCTCCTGCAGGTTCGACAAGTATCGTGGGAACCCCCGCTGGTGGGTAGTACCACCTAAACTAGGGAACAAATGCAACCGCGACCAAGAATACTATGTTACATGGAATACCCTGGAAAGACACGAGATACCTACACTTGAATACATCACTATGCCTTCCTGTCTTCCTGAGTATTGTGGGGATTACCATGGCCCACAAAGAGGGCTTCCAGATTACGCCCTTAAAAGATTGGATAGCTTGTGTGTTCGTAAGATTGAACCTCATAGACCTTCTCTGCATAAGATATGTGTTATTGGAAAGAAGGTTGATGTTACTGAGAAAAGACCTTCTCAAAACTCAAACTTTGGATCGGATGGCAGTAACTACAGTTGTCAATTCCCCACATCCACTTTTTCAGGTTCCCAGGCTTCACAAGAAAAGAGTCAGAAAAGCATTACATTTCTAGAGTTGAATGACCAGATAGTGATGTCCAACTCTACAGGAATTATTAAGACTTCTGTTTATTTTGATGCCATTTGTGGTGAGCCTACTAAAATCGGGTATCTTTATATACAGAATACAAGCACCTGGTCACTTCGGATATCTTTTAAAGATATAAAAGTAGTTGCGACCTTAGGTTCGAATAAAAAGGCTGCATCTGAGACCTTCTTCTACTATGACCGGAATTACAAGGTGATCATACCTGGTGAAAAGAAGAACATTCCGTTTTGGTTCAAGTCTAGCAAGTGTGGGTTCTATGATACTTTGCTGAAGATGACCGTAGTTCCAGACCTATGGGATAACAAATTGATACTACAAATATCTCTGAATGGATCTTCGATTGATGAAGGTGCTAAAGATAGGGCAGAGAAATATGAGAAGATGATTCAGGATCGGGCGCGTTATCGCATGATCAACGAATGTCTTCATGATTGGTTGAAGGATCTTCTTCCAAAGGAATCAAATGTCAAGATGTACTCCTATAATAAGAAGACTATCTTTGAGGCTTTGAATTCCAATTTTACTGCTTTTCGTACAAGCCCTAAATATGTTTATATCAAAGAGATTGTGGATGAGTTAGAGGAATTCTACAAACTTGTCAGGTTGGAAAAGCACCCAGCGTATTGGTCCTTGGTTTTGGATGACCTGCGAGCTGTTACCAAGGACAGGGAGGTTTTCGATAAAGTTAGTAATATGGTTACTTCCTATGAGACTATTTTGGAGAAGATTCAGGCGAATCAGGAAGCTCGGGTTGAGATGCAGGCCAAATTGCAGGAGATGTGCATGGGTACGGCTACTCCGCAGAAAACTGAGAGAGGTAAGAAAGGTCAGAAACCTGCGAAGGCTCCAAAGCCTCCAAAAGCTCCGAAACCTAAAGCTGTGAAGGCTTCCAAGGAGATAAAGAAGAAGGTACCTGAAAAAGTGCTAATGATAGAGGCAGAAAGGGAGGAAATTCCTAAAAGACTAAGTGATCATTTGGAGGAGATCATTGTTAAGTTGGAGTCTTCGGCTGTGTTTACTGATTATCATTGCCAAATACTGAAAAGTGCCTATAACCTATTCTGTGGATATATAGACAAGATCTCCTTTGAGGTTAAGGATATGTGCCAGAATTATTTCTCTTTAGAACGTCTTGACTCAAGAGTAGTCTATAGGAATGCCTTTAACTTGGGAAGTACCAACTGTTTTCAGATGGCAGCCCCTTCTACTATGGCTACTCAGGCATTTGGAACCTTTCCGAAGATTCGCGGGACGGCACAACCTGACTGGGCCTTGGAAATCCCAATGCAGGACTTTGAGGAACGTTACCAAGCTCGAGAGCAGGCCCGGAATCCTGAAGGGGATACAAAGGGTAAAGTGACAAAGGATAAGGATAAAAAGGAAAAGGGGTCTGCAAAGAGTCAGGATACTAAGAAGACTCCGAAATCGAAGCCAGATAAATCGAGGGAAAGTACCGTAAACGCGAGTTCCATCTCTAAACTCCCTCAGGTTATCTCTGAGGAAGAAGAGTATTGTGAAGACTTGCCTTGGTACAACGAAAATTGGTACTTCCTAATTCCACCTGATAAGGTTGATCAATACAGGAACAATATTTACACTTGCTTCTATCAAAATCTCTGCGATTTTGTCGATGACTTAAGTGATATTCTAGCATTGGTTGTAAACGTCACAGCAACTCCTGCTGAAATCCATACAACCACAGCTCTTCAAATGAAGAATTTAACTCCTGATCAGGATCTTCGGATGCAATATGTTAATCTGAGGGAGAAAATCTCACAGTTGTTGATTATGAAAGATGCCGATGAGGATGATGATAAACATGCGAAGACTCTAAGTTATCCAGGATTAGCTGAAGTTGATGATGTACAAGGAGCTTCTGCTTCTGTTTGGGATATTGTTAAGGCGTACGTGCCCAAGAGGTTCAAGAAAGTACCATTGACTGATGAAGAGATCTATGCGTTGCGTTTGGCTAGAATGTTGGAGGTACATGATGCGGAGACTGAAGTTACTCCGGAGGAGCCTATTATTGAGAGGAATCTTCAAACGGATCTCTGTGGTGATATTGAAGTGAGTCTGAGTGATGGATTGTTACCTGGTGATGACAAACACATAAATCTTTGTGCCTGTGGGCGAGAGGATCGCACTGAAGAGGTTCCTAAGTTGGTGTCTAGTTTTCATGATTCTTTGTGTTATCTGTCTACTGATAAAAGTGTTAGTAGTCCGGATATTTCTTCCGGTGATACTTAAAGTTATGGGATTCATTAGGTTCTTTTAAGTTAAGGTTATTTCATTTGGGTTGTATCAGATCATCGATTTTCAACTGATGTTCCTGGTCATTTCAAGATCAAGCTGAGGTGAAAGAATATTAGAGGTTCGACCTCTACACTCATTCAGGTAATATCAGAGGGACGGGAATATTTTAAAGACTGGTCTTGGATTATTTGATGGAATTGAAGCAATTTCAGATCGCTTCTGTGTTTCTAGACTGTTCAAGGAAGAGGAATTTTAGAAATTCAGATGTATTGTTAGAACTACGACCTGAAAGATTCCAGTTCTGAAGACTGTCCTAGTTCATAGGTCTGTCACATTTCAAGGGGACATTACCCTTCAGAGGACCTGTTCAGGGAACTGTCCCAGTTAAGACGACTGCCTGTTCAAGGGACTGTTTCAGTTTGGGAAACCGTCAGAGTTCAGGGGTCTGCTCTAGTTCTCAAGACTATTCTAGATCAGAGGACTGCCAGTTCAGGAGACTGTTCAATTTCCGGTACCAGTCACAGTTCAAGAGATAGTGCCAATTCTGGAGACTGTCCCAGTTCAGAGGACTGCACCAGCTCAAGAAACTGCCGAGGTTTAGGAGACCGCCCTAGTTCATACGACTGTCATAATTTAAGAGAACATTGTCAGTTCGGGACTGTTCCTGTTCAGGGCACAGGTCCAGACCAGAGGATGCCAGTTCAGGGGATGTTCAGGAATCGGTTGCAGTTCAGGACACCATACCAGTTCAGTGGGAATATGCCAGTTCACAAAACTATCACAGTACAGGACTCTATCCCACTTCAGAACACTCTCCGAGCTCCGGGCTTTTTGTCCCAGTTTTAGTTCCCGGAACCTGAACTATAAATACGAATAATACCAAAATCGTTTCTCTAAATCATTTAATTTTTATATTTTAAGTCAACAATTAGAAATTATAACCTCTCTCATAGTCTTCAAACAATAAATAACTCTAAAACATTCCTTAATGCCTCATTCCTCTCACACTCATATATTTATAAAAAAGAGAGTTATTAAAACGTAACCCTAGCTCTGATGTGATGAATTCGCCGAAAAACCAAAACAACCCTTATAGATCTATTCAGATTTCTTGTGGGCTCTGGCAAAGATCAACTCCACATTCCGATTTGGCGTCTGCAGTGGCCGGACATTGTTCTCAATGTGGTGCTTCTCGCAAGGTGTAGACTTCATGCGCCTGAAGGCATCTACCTGCTGCCGTGAGATGTGAATCGGGTTGGGGTAGATAATCCAGGTGACGCTCTCAAAGTAGGGTTCAGTGGTCAGAGACCCCTGGTAGGTGTAGTACCCTTTACACTCAGCAGTCTTCTCGATCCAGGTGAGACAATCAGCGGGAACCATCGTATCTGAGTCGATCTTCGTGATGTGTTTAACCGCCTCTGAAAGTTTGTTGAAGCATGGATTCTCGTATTCGTCAGTAGCTTGAAGGAAGAAGGCAACCACGGCGAGACCATCGTGTTTGTTCACTGCCTCTTTGAAGCTGCCATATTTTTGATTGTAATGGACTGCATGAGCTTCCATAGAATAACTGAAAATTTATAGATTTGTTAATATTGTTTTCTTTCCATCTATCCATCTATCTATCCATCTATCTATCCATCTATTTATCCATCTCTTTATCCATCTATATATCCATCTATCTATCTATCTATCTATCTATCTATCCATCTATCTATCTATCTATCCATCTATCCTATCCCTCTATCCATCTATCCATCTATCCGTCTATCTACTATATCGGAATGAGTGAATGTATAATTTCAGATTTTAATTCTAATTATAAATAAAATAATTGAAAAGGTATATAAAACGTGTATTGAAGATTAATGTAACTATCCAATGATATTCGACCTACCATTCGCTATTAACGAATCAGTTATGTACCATTAAATAACAGTAACCAATGAATAACACGACAAACAATACTTAAGCCTAATCATTTTGAAATTAAGCCACTTTGAGGCATTTTACAACTGAAATTATAGTTCTTGAGTCATCTTCAATTTATTGCTAAGCGTACTTAATCATAATGTATTTCAATGCTCATAATTTCATCTCAACACGCGAATATCATTACAAGACAAAATTGACGTTATTAATTTGGCTAATCAGATTCAATTACTCATTATAATCCTATTAATTTTGTCCAACAATAATGTTTATAATAGTCTTGTTTAAATTAGCAAAAAAAATTTAAAAATTAGCACCTTTAGAACTTTTTGTGATAATTTAAACTAGCTTGTTTTTAACAAAAGAAAATGCCCAAGTTTCTCATAATTAAACATAAACGTAACAATAGTACGTAACATAATAAGATGTCAGACTGATGATTAACGATAAAAATAAAAGCAAACACGTTTTTCGCGTGGTGTTGATGTTGATGACCTTGAGTTTTATGCGCACTTCATGTCGATTGGGTTTTCGCATCGCTTGTGGTGGTTTTGGTGAAAACAAGTCTGATTCTGAGCAATACGTACGTTTTGCCTTCGAAAATGTGCTCGCATCCGCTGTGATCGTCCTCGGCCCAGTGGAAATGCAACTGCTCAAACTCGTAGTGATCCTCGTGCAGTGGTCCGCCTACCAAGATTGGTAATTTGCGGTCCTTGAATCGTAATGTTGCTATAAATACGTAAAAAGTATCATAAAGCAATTCGAAACAGGTTTACAGGATTAACAAACAGGATATGACTAGTTTTAGGTGCTTTTGTTTGATAGATCTACGTTTTAAAAATTTTCTAATGGGAAGCAACCAAATTTACATTTTGTTTTGTATTTCCACTTAAATAGGTATTTTTATCACATTTCCTCTTAACTTGATGCATTTTGAAGCCTAGAATAATGACAAAGCCCTATAACCTCAAGCTAGAAAGGGTCTCCTATTATATATTTTGCTAAAGGAATATTAAAGAATGAATATTTTTAGACTTACATTATTTTTAAGACTACAGAGCTTAGAGAATCGTGTAATTTTAAGCTAGACATGTTCTTAAACAAGTTCAATTAATTTTCTCTACCAAATATGAGCGTTGAAAACTAATATTCCATAAAATAGGAACATTATTTCAAATTCCATTGCCTATTTTTCCCTAAATACATATCTTTAATGACCATAGTTTGATAGAACCTCCTCTATATTACAATTCTTTATTTTGGTATGTTCATTTTGGTATAAACAGAAAACTTTCTCACTCAAATAATTCAGACACTTTCTCTTTAAAATCTATTCTTTAGACATATTTTTACATAATTTTTTCAACTTATAATTATAAATATACCAAACCCACTCAAGTACATAGTTATTAACTATCTAGGTCGATAATATTGTTTTAAATTTCTATTACTCTTGCTTATTCTATTCTCTGTTTTTTATTTGGACATTCACAATCCGAACTAGAATGTTTTTTCTTTCTTTAAAGAGTGAATAAATTATTTATCATAAACTTACCAGTAAAACCATTATTGTCAATCTTGGCCTTGCCCTCATCATCCCAATGTCCATGAAACTCGAGCGGTTCAAAGTGGTCGTACTCATTGCTGTCCTCATGCTTCAATTCAATTGGCGATTGAATGCTCTGCAGACGCCATTCTTCGACGATAATATGTGCGTCCTCATCTACAATTCGTTTTATTTTTATTTAGTTAATAATTTATGTGATCGTCCTTGTATCGGAGTCATAAGGAAATTGGGTTGATCAACGTCTAGGAAGAATTATTTCCGCAAATTTGCATAATATCAAGGAATTTTGAATTTTTAAACGCTAAATTGGAAATGGAAGAAGTAAAAATAGAAGAAGTAAAGATAAAAAAGTAAAAATAGAAAAAAAAAAAAAAAAGTGGGTAAAGCCCTGAAGTAAAAAATGTGAATTATTCTGTTGGGGAATTCCCTCAGTATTTTCATAATACGAAATTGAAATATGACATAACCTAACATATTTAACTTTCGCGCATGTGTGTGGTGTTGTGTTGATAAGTGTAATATATAGAAGAATGCAGGGAATTCACATTCAGCTAGAATATAAACTATTATTGAAACAAACATATCTATTCTCGAATTCGGCCCGCGGTAGAATTTTGTCTGGCCCGTGAAGCATTGTATAGATTATTATTAAAAACACAAATATTAGTTTTTATAACATAATTTGATGCATAAAAAATTTTAGATGAAATATTAAGCAATACTTATACATTTATTTTAGATTACCTCTGAAAACAATCAAATATATATGATCCGACATCCTTAACAAAATCTATATTTCAAATTTAAAAAAAATTGTTTGGCCCGAGGTCAAAATTGCATCTGCAATGTGGTCCGACTATCAAAATATTTGCCCACTTCTGCTATAGAGCAATTATACAGATGAGGGGACCGATGCGGTTTTGTTAGGACCACAAAAACAGGTTTATTAATATTGCGAGTGCTCTCTCAGGAAATTTGATGCCTCGCAATCAGTGACTGAGCATTCCCCTTGGATAAAATTGGCGTGACGTCTCTAACTAGTAACTGGTCGGGGGTCCCCCACCTTACCAACGCGGAGTCGATAAATACGTCCTGTCAATTTTCATAAATTGACAGGAAATTAAAATACGACGTGAATACATGAGTAGGGTAGTAAACAATTTAGTAGAACAGGTAGGTGTAAGTTGAAAAACGGTGCACTTTCAAGGTAGAAATGTTCTTAATTAAATCTATGTCCTTTCTTCTCTAGAAAATATGACGATTACTTTGGATGTCATAGTCTGACACATCCTACACATTTTTATGGCATTACCTTTAAATGATAATCATTTTCAGATCTGAGAAACTTACAAAACTGTCTAATTTCAAGCTAGAGAC
>WSZQ02001461.1:0-37740 GCA_019419845.2 Weissflogia rhopalogaster | reverse complement strand
ACAAATTTGTCGCAACAGATTTACTTCAATCAATGGTAGATCACGCAATCATTGAAAATACAACCAAAGTAGAGTTTGGTCAATTCGATATTTCATCAGAGCAACCCATAAAGAAAGATTGGATTCATTACTTTGATAAAGTTGTATCTTTTTGTGCTATTCATTGGATTGCAAAGGAGAAACAATTACAGAGTTTTGTTAATATAAATCGTTTGCTGAAGATGGGAGGATCAACCTTTCTCGTCATTGGGGCAGATTCTCCGGTGTTTGATGTAATTGCAGATATGTATAAAAATCCTAAATGGCGTTCCTTCTATCTTCACGAAGCTGAATTCATAAGTCCATACAATAAAATGTTTAAAAACAGAACATCGAATTTGCAAAGAATTTTGAATCAATGCCATTTGGAAGTTCAAAATTTCGATTATATTACAGCAAACTATCAGTTTAAATCATTAAACGAATTTACAGGTATTCATATATTTTAGCAGTAGCATACGATTATTGAAATAATGATTGATTTTTAGGTACAATGGAAGCTATAAATCCTTTTATATTGCGAATTCCAATGCACCTTCGCGAAAGTTACTGGGAAGATCAATGGAAATCTCATGAAAAATTCAGCGATGTTATCAACACTTTAAAATTAAGTACTGGTGTATTTTTTGTTAATTCACATAAAACTAAAAATGTGTAATTAGCTTCAATGTAAATACTCTTTTTAACAACCATATGCTCCAGTATACTAACAAGTAGATTCTAGATTGGGAATATATGACTACCCTATAAGCTATGTCGTAGTATTTGAAAAACAACATGACAATGATAAAATTATTAATTGCATTTTAAAATTTAGGACACATACACATTTCGTAGCCGTGCATTTGGTAAACCTGGATTTTAATAACTTATCAAGGTTGTGTCTTAATAGATATATCTACTTTATGAATATAAATTTTGAAGCTGATTATAGTAATTTGGATATTATATCTGAAGATATTTATGATAAAGATTTCTCGAATATTGAAAGATCTATAAAGATATTATGGTTCGATCATCCTCCTTACATTTATGAAACGAATAACATTATTACTGTTATCGAGTATAATATAATGCAATATTTAGGAAAATGTTATTACTTGGAATATTTAAAAATGGAAAAACGATCTTGGTTAGATGAAATTCGAGATTTATCTGTGTATGAAGGTGATGTTTCTATAACAGGACATTGCATGTCGTATATAATTGAAGATGGTTTAGATGTAACTGTTCAATATGCTTCAGCATCCACAACTTTTTTGATTCCAAGATCATAGCGTCTATCCCCTGTTACTTATGTATTCCAAACTCTAAGCAACATAGTCTAGTTATTAGTAATTGTAATAACTATTGTTTATGCTTGCGTTCTACATGTGGCAGATTGTGGTTATCGATCCTAGAAAGCAACCAGCAAAATAACAGAACATCACAACTTTCTCCTCATTGTTATCAGTTTTATCACAATGAATCCAACGCCGTACAATTCAGAATACTTTCTCATCAGATGCCTCGTATTAGTCTGGGCTATAGCCTCGATTATTCTTAGTGCCATCTACTCTGCTGGTTATTCCTCTATTGCCCTTGTACCAAGACGTTCGCAACATATTATCGAC
Source organism: Weissflogia rhopalogaster (assembly GCA_019419845.2). Taxonomy (NCBI): domain Eukaryota; kingdom Metazoa; phylum Arthropoda; class Insecta; order Coleoptera; family Staphylinidae; genus Weissflogia; species Weissflogia rhopalogaster. The sequence goes on along the minus strand of WSZQ02001461.1, from coordinate 36,088 downwards.
ATATATGCCCAACAAATTATCGGTATCCAGTTCACCAGTGGAAAGGAAGCTAGCATACAGAATTATTAATAGCAAAGTTAGACAATTGCCGAAGGGTACTTGTCAAGAAGTGGTGATACTGGAAGACTGTCTTATGGTACCACCTTATTCAGGGAAGCTTGACGAAAAGGAATTTATGCTATTCAAGGATGTTGTTCACCAAACTTATAATGCAATTGCGTTGGCAAAGAATTTACCATATACACACATTTTCAATTGCAGGTTGTATCAATTAATGGAGCATGGTTTTATTCACGGATGGCTAAATTGGGAGAAAAGATCATTAATACCCATTGATAAATTTAAGGGAAAATTACACGTACCAAGAATACCATCTAGCCTAACCCTTCAGCATGTAGCAGGTACTTTTGTTTTACTTGCCACTGGATATGTTTGTTCATTTATAAAATTTTTGTATGAGGTTTATTTCCTACTTAAAAGAAAAATGTAATTATATTAAATACAGTTCTATATGTTATTCTATATATTATTGCGTTATGAAAAAAGGACCGCAATAGAAACAAAATTGTAGTGTCGTAGATTAGAAACAGATTTAACACCTCAACGCCAGATGTAACATTGATGGGTAAGCAAACATTCTCACGATTGATAAACACCACACTTGCCTAGGTAAACAAAAAAATACAGGAAGTTAAAACAGATAGATTTAAGTATTGACAAAGATGACTTTTCTAACGCTAATCCAGATGTATTATTTTATAGTAGTCACAACAACAATACTACAAAGCATGAATATATATTTCTATAAAGAGAAGCTTTTTTTATACATTTCTTCCCTTCTTTCTCACCCTGCTTCCTTTTTTAGTACAAGTAATTACTAGCCAAGTTCACTGGCGGTATACATTTCACCTAAAAACCTTAAAAATGCAATAAAATGTCCAGTAATAAGTAATACTAAACCCCCTTGCAATTTTATAAAAGTCAAACTCGATGGTTTCCTGGTTCTATGTATTTTTCCTCTGTACATATCTAAAGGTACAGAATATCTCCTTTCCCATTGAAACCATCACTGTATATACCCATGTTCCATCAGTTCAAATATCCGATAATTGAAAAGTTTCCGATACGGTGAATTCTTAGTCAATGCGGTGCTATTATACGTCTGGTACACAATTTCCTTGAATAAAAGATACTGCCTATCATCGATGTTCCCTTTATAACTCGGTACCAAGATTCTATTATCCAATAGCACCACTTCCTGACATGTCCCGTCTGGCAGAGAGAGGGTCCTACGTTCAATAATTTTTGTGGCTGCCTTTCTCTCCACGGCCCTCGATGACTGCGATAATTTTATATTAAAGTAAGATTCGGGTGTGTAGCATTCCAAATTTGACTCTGCAAGTTTTGCTAATGTGTCCTCAGGTATCCCACGTCTTGGCACCATCGCAGTGGCTGAATAACCTGCTGAATAGGTGGCACTGAGTATAATTGAGGTTTTGGCCAAGACTATTAGAAAACATTTTATGAGCTAATATTTGGTATTATATTAAAATTGCCCAAGCGTACTCCAATCATATGCGTATGAGTACTGAACTTAAGAATGTTTTTGTTAATTTTATCACTTATTACAAATATGCAGAAATTAGCTTTTAGCTTTTTAGTTTACATATTCAGTAGGGACTAAAATAAAATAAAATAAGAAGTTACAATATTATATAATAAACAATTACCATCAGTGTGTAATCCCGTGAACGCAAAACGAATAAAAATCCAATTTGATTGAAAATCATCTTGCGAAATAGTTCATATTTTCATAACCAAATTTTGTGTAGACTAATAAAATTGACGATCATCGCCATTAACTAGAATTGTTAAATAAATACTGCATTAGTGAATTTATTCACATTTACAAAATAAGGTATACACTATCAATCAGTCTGTAATAAACCTACATTACTGACATAAAACATGGAAATGGGAAATATTACTAAAATTGCATACCTCATGACCGACTTATTTGGAGCTATTTCGTAATCAAGGTATCAACTATGATTAATTGACTTAAGCGGACGTCATAAATCCATCAAAGATTATCCACTTTAATAGTCAACTTCAACGAGAAAAAATATTTAAAGTTCAGCATGCGCCTATTCCTTGAAAACTGAAAAACAATTAAAAACTTCCTGTAATATTTCTAGGAAAAGTAATCAATTAGAAAATACCGAAATGCAGAAGTAATGAGTAATTAATGCTGCTATATGAATAATTGAATACCTGCATAATGCAGCAACACATGAATTAATCTATGTGTGTCGTTGCCGGAATGAGTGTGACCCACAATAGTGGAATATTAAAAATTGTCACCACACACATGTTTACTGCCAATGGATGAACAGTTAGGAAGAAATTTGTCACAAGTTACCATTAAACGAACGCAATAAGTTGCTCTCAAGTTAATTGTTGTTTTCTCCTAATTCCACTATTTATATTCATGCATGCGTAATTCGTATATATAAGAATATCAAAGCCGCTACAAGCTGGAATATTATCACGACCTGATAATGCTTAACCGCAACAATGTACAATCGTTTTTGCATAAACTGATATGAAATAAATGACATCATGCCGATGTATTAAAATCTAAGCCGGCTTTATAAGTGTACTTTCCCACTCGAATGTAATTTGCAGCTTAATTGGAAATGTTGAAAAACGGAGGTGAATAACTTCCAGTGATGATGTACTCATGATAAGGAAATGCGCGCACGCACGCCATGCGTCTTATATTTATCCGAATTAGTAAGCAAAACGTACAAAAGTGCGTCGCGTGCGGATGTCACGCGTGCGCCTGGCGTTTTTTTTTTTTCGACAAAAGAAGCCTTCTGGAGCTGGTGCTGGTGAAGAGATGGCGTGCACCGTGTGCGCCTTAGTAGGCGCAGCGAGCGCAAAATCCGAGCAAATGTTTTATTGGAGTAAATTAAGTAACATGATATTTCGGGTGGTGGTGGGAGCGCACCGCGAACGCTCAAGCTCACTGCTCGTCGACGCAGTCGACATTCGCTTCAGTTTGTTTCTTAGCGTCACTTCTACGACCTCCCAGGAGATTTCCCGGTCCTTCATTCAGAACATTCAATAGTAACCAACACATACTTCAATATGAGGGAAATTGTGCATCTTCAAGCCGGTCAATGTGGTAACCAAGTTGGTGCTAAGGTAAGATTATACATTTTCTTTCAAGTTTTTGCAAAAAGTTGACATTTTTAACGTTTTTTCAACTTATTTTTAAAATATAGCAAGTATATGACAATATTCATATATTGCTTCACATTATAAGAAGATAAGGAAAAGGGTAGTCTATATGCTAAATTAAAATAAATAACTAAGTTAAAATAGAATACAAGTCTTGTAAGCTCTTCCTAAACACAAAACAGAAGTTCAGTCAAGATAAACAGACTATTCATCATGTCATTCGATACGACAACTTAGTAGAGGATGTTTTATCAGAGCGGCTGTTATTCTCGAGTTCAGTGGATTATAACGAAGGTCGTTGAATGGATAATTATCCCATTCTTACGCCGCCAAAGCCACAAATCGCTTCACAATTCCATCCGCTCATAGCTTAGACTAGTTTACGATTGTCGACAAGAAAACAGCACGAAAACGCAGTCAATTACCGTTCTCAAGCTCGCCGACCGCTACCGAACGCCTCTCAAAAACCGCAGCCACTTTTTCCCTTCGTTTATATTTATACTTCAGATTTTTTATCGGCCGGCGGAAATTGTTCGAAACGCATGCGGTCACCAAGCTGGTGCGCGTTGCATTCTCCGTGGCAAAATATATCTATTTTAAAAACACTTACTTAGGGGTAATTCTAAATATTTTAAGCTCGGGCTTTGCCCGAAGCGTGAATGCATCCACTTGCGGTGGTTTATTTTTGATGACGAATATAGACGGACGAGTGCGCTCCAGAGCGGCCCGAAGATGCTGGATGAACGCAAACTATGCGCGCCAGTGCCGGAGGACGGCGAAGATAATTCTGTTTCGTCGTCGCTTTGGGTTATAAATAAGCATTCCACATACCGCAAACCGTGTACGTGCGCACACACGACGTGTGCTCTTCGAATTAGAGGCGAGATGAGCTCTTGATGTCTATTGCAGACCGTAATTAGTGCAATGGTTGTTTGAAGCGGCTTAGAAAAAAGTACATTTCTCGCGCATTTGCTTGGCCAGCCATTTGTAACAAAATAAAACCGCATCGTAATAACACCAACCACATAATGAGTTCCTAATTCCTAATTTCGCCCATCCACCATTTATTTCATTATCACGTTTTTGAACTTAACCAAATCTAAATTACACTAGCCTTGAGCAGGCTTAGTCTTGCGTAGGTGAATTGTAAAATTATTTTAAAGCGTAAACTTTTAATTAGCCCAAATTTAATCGTGAGTAATTTTGTCGCTCGCCGGAATCGCTGGCGGAGAAAGACAACTTTAACAAGGCAAAATGATATTAATTAAACAGTACTTTAAATTAGCATGTTGACGTTGGATATGTCTTGCCCACAAGCTTTTATTACCATGTTTTATGAATTTATGCAATTAAATTGGTTTTATATGGGGTTAATTTGTGTTAATTTCTTTCTTACTAGTTTTGGGAAGTTATCTCCGAAGAGCATGGCGTTGATACTACCGGTACATACGTCGGTCAAAGCGACCTGCAATTGGAGCGAATCAACGTCTACTACAACGAGGCAACAGGTAAATGAATGATTTCGCATTCGCCAAGTAATTTGCGCGAAACCGTAATAAATTAAACAAATTAATTGCGCTAATGAAAGCCATTGGTGGCTGGGTGTTAAATGTGAGAAATTCATTGGCACAATTCAAACCGTAATTGACTCGGTTTTATGGATATTTAGTGTACTTGCTGAGTTGTTTCCGCGTGTAGTCGTCTGTCTTCAATGGTGTTTTTGCGTCCTGCTTTGGGATTTTATCGACAGTACTGTTACAATTCCATGTTAATGCATGGTTGTGCGTATCGTTGGTTCCACCCGGTATTACTTTAACTGTCATGAACTATTTAGGTTTTGTGATAGGGTTTTTTATGAATTATGATCAAAGGAAGCTGATATTTTTGAGAGAATTATTCAAAATAAAATGATTTATAAAAGGTAGAACAGTTCTCGTGTTGGAAGTTACCCACTTATTTTAAATTCCAAGACTCATACTGTGTTAATTACTTCTAAATTTAAACGATTATAAATAATTAGCCCAACAATAGTTCGTTTAACTCGTAAATTTAGATACTCAATTATTGCGAAGAAGTTCACTCAGAAATTTATTCTAATTTCATGGGAATTTACTAAATTAACTGCATATTATGTAAACATCGAGGATAATATTTCAACTTAATTTGAATTTGATATTTTTCACATTTGCAAGTCTTAAATGCTTTAGTTCAACTTAAAAATAGGCTCAAGTTGAACGAAACAGTGCATAAATATTGGAACAACTGATGCAAATTTTTATTTTGTCACCATTGCGATATTCCACGAAAATGATTTGATTTACCATAAGTCATGGCATTCAAAATGAATCATGATAAAACACAGATGAGTAATGCACGTTTGTAAGTGTTGATAACTAACTATAAATGGAGCCTCTTTTGAAATTGTACGAACCGTATGAAAGTCAAGCGTGACTTCCGTTATCTGTATGCATTCATCCATATTCATTTTTTTTGACACATTGTCTCTGATTGTCGTTTCAGTAGCTTCCCAACATAGCGGCGGTAAATATGTGCCGCGTGCGATTCTTCTGGATTTGGAACCGGGTACCATGGACGCCGTGCGTTCTGGTGCCTATGGGCGCCTCTTCCGCCCCGACAACTTCGTCTTCGGTCAATCCGGAGCTGGAAACAACTGGGCCAAAGGTCACTATACCGAGGGTGCCGAATTAGTTGATGCCGTCCTCGACGTGGTACGCAAAGAGGCTGAAAACTGTGACTGCCTCCAGGGCTTCCAGTTAACTCATTCTCTTGGAGGTGGTACTGGTTCTGGTATGGGTACCCTCTTGATTTCAAAAATTCGGGAAGAGTATCCTGATAGGATTATGAATACCTACTCAGTGATGCCCAGCCCTAAGGTTTCTGATACGGTTGTGGAGCCGTACAATGCGACATTGTCGGTGCATCAACTCGTCGAAAATACTGACGAAACCTACTGCATTGATAACGAAGCACTGTACGATATCTGCTTCCGTACATTGAAAGTCCCCAACCCCAGCTATGGTGACTTGAACCATCTCGTATCACTGACCATGTCCGGTGTAACGACCTGTCTCCGTTTCCCCGGTCAATTAAACGCCGATCTGAGGAAGTTGGCCGTTAATATGGTGCCCTTCCCAAGATTGCACTTCTTCATGCCTGGTTTTGCACCACTGACATCGCGAGGTAGCCAGCAATATCGTGCATTAACTGTGCCAGAATTAACTCAGCAAATGTTTGACGCGAAGAACATGATGGCAGCGTGTGACCCACGGCATGGAAGGTACCTTACGGTAGCGGCCGTCTTCAGAGGGCGTATGTCAATGAAGGAGGTCGACGAACAGATGCTCGCTGTTCAGAACAAGAATAGCAGCTACTTCGTAGAATGGATCCCTAACAATGTGAAGACTGCCGTTTGTGATATTCCTCCCGTTGGTCTCAAGATGTCCTCCACCTTCATAGGCAACACCACCGCTATTCAGGAGCTCTTCAAACGCATCTCCGAACAATTCGCCGCCATGTTCCGACGCAAGGCATTCTTGCATTGGTATACCGGCGAAGGCATGGACGAGATGGAGTTCACCGAGGCAGAGTCCAACATGAACGATCTTGTTTCCGAGTACCAGCAATACCAGGAAGCCACTGCCGATGATGAATACGAAGCGGAAGAAGAAGCTGCTGCCGACGACTTCAACTGCTAACTCACTCTTCGACCTGCACCCTAACCATACGGAACCAAATTACTACTTATTAGTCATTGCATTCATTTTTATTTTATAGAGTGTCATTTACTAGTCTATGATCAACGATGTCTTATTTCTTAATTTCGTAGTGAGTCTTTCATATGCATGCGTTAAATTCTTTTCTGTAGAACAGTTCTCTTCTTTCATTTTATTACGCGACCAAAGTTGTCTTATTTATTTGATTTTAATACTAGGTTTACATTAGAATTGTGCTTATTTTATAATTTACTTTGGTTTTCTGTGTCTAGATCGTAGGTTTCCGTAGATTTATGCATTTAATACTTTAAAACGAAAAAAGGTCGTAAAAAAGTACGTACTCTTCGACATGTTAATGCATGTTTAATTTGAGATAGGAAAGTATTTGTCATTCAGAACTTAGACTGATTTTTCTACGATTTACATACTAAATAAACTTTTGCAGACTAGATTTATTGTATACAAATGTTGTAATAAACTTGATTATTGAGTTTCTATCAACAAATACACATCTCTGATATGTACAATCCCAACAAAAATGTATGTATCAATCATGAATGAATCAAAACGAACAAAGAATATAGAAATCGTTCACATTTATTGCATACAAAAATTGTAAAAAAAAAAACAATAAAACATGATTATGTATGTATGTATGTTGCCACTATGGGAAAAACTGTAACATCTAAAAAACTGTAAATTTTATAAAATCGCAAAAATTCAATGAGTATGTCCATAGAGGCGAAGATCACATTCTAGTTGATACATTAACAAAGTGAAAATATTTCCAAACAATTGTTTATGATACATTTGTTTCATATTAAATCCAGTTGTAACAAACATCTGACGGGTATTTTCTTGACATTCCGAGATTGCTGATAAAATTCGTTGATAGTTCTTTTCTTTGGACCAAACTTTTACTGTTTCGACTAGTGCGTGTGCTATTCCTTTAAATCGGACTCTAGGAAATTTAAATTAAAAGAATTTAGAAATGAAAGCTCAATAACGGAGATTCTACTCACTGTTTATCCACAGCTAGTCTAAATAACCAGGCAGAATCGTCCAGCATTATGAAATTTGATACAGATATTGTACCAACCACCTATAATAATTCAACAATATTTTTACAGCCTGCATTTGTGCTAATTTAATAGAGTTAATTTTTACCCTTCTGGACAAATTCCCAAGATCAATCACATCCAATTCAGGATTGCCTTCCAATATAATCTTGTATTGGGCATTCCTACTCTGCTCTTCAGTAAAGAATGGCTGGCAGGCTTCAGCAACCCAACATTGTAGTGGTCTCTTACTGATCAATTCTGCAGATTTCACATAAAATGCTGAATAAATAATAAGAAACAGAAAAAGCAGCACAATTGGAATGGCTATAAAACAGAACTTCAGGGGTACACCAACAAAAATAAACAGCACAGCCGCACAAGACACAATCAGTTGTAATGTTACCTGTAAAAATAAATGATATTCAATGATGAATCGTCTAATTTGTTTAAATAATTACCTCTCTAGTTAAAGCATTAATAAAAGCAGGCACAACATTTGATAGATATGCATTCCTAATGACTTCTGCGATTTTCGGCTGATCTGAGGGTCTAGCCTCGCGTATAAGAATGTAGTACGACATTATTGTTCATTTGTTTATGTTGTTACGCAACTGACGTATTGTAAATATTATACGTTGTTATTTCTGGAGAACTAACAATAACTAGGTTTGGAATATATTGTAAACGAAGAGTGGTTATGTTCAATTTTGTTTCACTATATTTATGATTTTGATACAGCAGGCGTCCTCTTTTGGTCGGTATCCCAAAGTGCCGACTAACGAAAATTTGTTTTTTGACCAAGAGAGAGCGCTAGCTGTATTAAAAATAAACGTAATTCTCTCAAGAGAATAAGATAGTGTCAGTGAATAAGATAGCACCCTTTTGCAATTCACAAAAATGGTTGATACGTATGTGTCTTTAATGTAAATGGCTAATATCAATAAATATAATCAATATTAATTGTATAGCTTTCTAGTTCCGTTTTGCATCAATGAGTGGCGCTAGGAGTATTAAAATATGGACAGAACTTGAATGAAATAACATTACTCGTTACGCTTAAATTTTAAAGTTTGTTTTACACAATGTAAAATGTTTCAGTTGGGATAATTATATAAAATTAGATTTTTTAATCATTAGTTATGATATAATTTCTTATAAATAACGCGCCTATAAAAACAAAGAAAAAGTTTATAATTTTTAATTTTATTTCTCTATGATTTAATGGAAATAATCATTATACTTTCAATATAACTTTGTGGCGTTCACACGGTTCAATGATAATTTATTACTACCGGATTTAGAAAAGTATAGAAAATCTTATAACCAATCAATAAGTCTAACAATAAGTATTTTAATTGGCCACAGTAATATTGCTTAGTCACGCATCCAGTTTCCAAGACTAAATACTTTTCTTTGTCTCATTCAACTACGTCAACAGCGCTTCCTTATAGTTATCCAAGCGTGGTTGACATTAATCCTTCAATTTTTCCACTTTCATTGTGGATCTTTTCCAACACAATAAATCATAAATTAACACATGTACCCTGACAACTGGGCATAATAAGTCACAAGACGGAAGTTGCTTTAAATTGACAAATGTGCAATATTATCAGCTTATTGTTGCAAAGCACGGCTGCAAATTGAGTTTGGATAAAATCAATGCATCTGCGTCACATTGGTCACAATTTGCAATGATTGACATAATGCATCATCGTCGGACAGAGCAATTGCAGCACGGAAAACGTCCTTGGCCTTGGCGATTTGCACTTGCACGCCGGTGCGCCAACTTGCAACGCAAGATCGCCTGCTTTCGTTTCCGCATTTCACGTTAGAAAACCATTACTCAACTGTATCGCCAATGCTATCATTCACAATCACTCGCATTCGCACGCGGCACGTATTAATGAAAGTAGAAATAGAGTACGGAGAGTAAAAACTAGAACCAGTTGTGACATTCGACGGCAATCAATACCAAAGAAAACAATTCAACAATTGGTTCATATATATCGTTATTGACAGTAAGACAATTTCAACCTGTTTTCCAGCTCAGAGAATTGTCGAATTGAAAATACCACCAAAAGGCCTGTGCGAAATTGTCCTTTGTTTTTGGTGCTGCATTGTTTCGAGTCCCAACTCAAATTGATTTATGTTGTTTCGAATGGTTAATCGTTAGATATGGCATTCAATTGTGAGGGTTTCCTTCTGAACGTCGTGGTGGCGGCGCGCATGAGGGGAAAGTGGCGCCGAAAAATGGAAAGTTACACAGCCCGCCGTTTTATCGGCCGGTTTAAACAATTTCGTGGTGCGAACATAAATAAAAAAGTGAGCCTTCAGCCCAATTTGAAATGGAGAGTGATTCACGAAAACGGCATGTTTTCTATATCATTCGGTGTGCCCGTATGCACAGTTATTCATACAACGCGTATTTACTCACATACACACTACAAGGCGACAGGTAGGAAGTGTGTCAAAGAGTCACGCAAAGATGCGGATCTCACTTTTGGAAATCCATTAGTGACACGTTTCGGTGCCACTGGCTGGACGAACGAAAATCATTGCGTTATATTATGAAATATTATCTAAGACTGTTTTATACTAAATGGATACAATAGGAATATATAACTTTCAAAAAAGTTGAAATTAAGTATACCTGATTCAATTTATTTTCTTCCTTAGCACCTTTTCTTACCATCTGAAAATAGTAGATAATATTAATAAATATTGACAAGAATGAAAAGTGTGTCTGGCTGTGAGTAAAACAATCTTAAAATAAAAAGATATAGAGGAACAAATCATCCAAATTGGATACCAATATAACGAGCAACAGTGGAAAATTTGCTTGAGTAGCTCATATGTAAATTGTTTAATTATTGAAAATGTTTACGCACACATGAGCTTGAATGTACATCCAACATCGATTTGAATCAATCAGCACTTTGAGCACCGGCCGCACGGTGACAGAAAGTGTCCAGTAAACAAATAACCACCGCGCACCACCTCTGCAGACATACACCAACCGCTGACGAAATAGGCACAACAAAAGCAATACAATTTGCTTACCTATTCAACCACCCGAGACGCTGCTCCACTTTTCGCTTGTTTTAAAATTGGTTTACGTCTTCCACGTCAATTTCGCAGGATTGTGCAATCGGAAACAGATCCAAGAACTCTCTTCAATTCTGTAAACATGAATCAAACCCAAACATATTAGCCTACAATTAATGGAAAGTTAATAAGAGAGCAACCTTTTTTATATATCTCCGAGTTGTTTTATTTTTGGTAATTGTTTTAAAAGTCGCGGGTGGCAAATAAAAAGGATGACTTTGGACACATGACATGTTGCCAACTAACAAACAAGAGACCTTGATATAATATTTACACGAAATTTATCAAAATTGTTAATTATAAACAACTTGCGATGTGATAAGTTAAACAAAAAAAAAACTCGCAATCCGCAATTCATTACCGCCATTTGCGCATCATTTGCTATTTAACCTTCCAATTTGTCGGTGATAAAAATTGGAAAGGTTTTCAAGGACTTTATGTACATTAGTCTTATCGACGTGGTATTTTTTCTGTTATTCCTGAATAATTGCATTGAACTTCATTTTACTTGGTGCAATTTGTCATGTTTTAATTGATAAATGTGCAGGTTTATGAGAGAATTTCCTTTTAAATAAATTTCCAAAGCATTTATATTACCATAACTTTGTGGGCTGTTATCAAGGGAGACCCCCATCGGTTCTCTTTTATTTTATTGACAGATTAATAGTGTTATTTATTCATACTTTAATTACTCTATAACGTTCTGTCATAATTAATCATACGGTAGTCAATTTTAAATTAATTTATTAAACTTGTTTTCTTGCTGTGAATGGATTATATTGTATGGAAATTCTCTTAGGTATTAAAGTAAATACATATATTTAAGTTTCCTTTCAGTTTGATTATGCTGTAAGTTGAACTTTTAGAAGAAAATTTCTTGGTTTAGTTTTGCAACGTATTACATATTGTATAATTTTCATATTCACGATGAATTTTTAAAAGCATGAAACGTTTAAATAATTTATCTATCTGTTTATGCCCCAAATTTCCAATATTCAGGCCGACATTTTTCCGCTGCACAATTAATGTCCGCATTAAATTCGACGACAATGACGCAGATCTCCACAGTAGAACCGACACTGGATCGGCGAAGCCTGTGGCGATCGAAAATAGTTCAAAAAGGATTGCATTCGGCGCTGGCGGCGACGGAAGCGGGCTCTCCGATTCGTTGTAGGATGCTGTATGCGGTGCGCCCGGCGAGCTGTACGAATAACATCGGAAAAATAACGTTAAAAATAAGGAAATGGGTCAGCAGCGCCTTTCGAAAACTGCAGTTCCCAAAAAAACACGCAAACTCGCCGCTGCCACCGCTCCGCGCCGCGCCGGACGAACGCATGCGGTACGCATGTGTTTAATATTGTGTGTGCACGAACACGCATTTTTGGATTCGCTATAATTAGCGCATAAAGTCGCACGCGGACGCAACAAATACATAGGCTAGACCCGTCGAAAGTGTGCGTGTGAATTTGCATGCACACGCCGATTTTCATTCAAGATTGCTCGAGAATCTGCGAAGATCACGATGGTGTTGTGTTTGAAGGAGACAAAAATAAGGCAATGCGAACGGTTGCAAAACAGGTTGGTTATGTGATCGATACAGTCAGACGATTAAATTGTAACGGCGTAGAAGTTGATTCATGTCAAAGCAGAACTAAACTTGACTTGATGACATATTAAGAATAGATAATAGTTGAATGTGGAGTGTAGAATTTCGAGTAGTTAGATAATCGTATAAATTGGGACAAGTTTATATGAAATGTAGAATCATCAAAAAACATGAAATGTCATTTTCAATGTTTATATCTAAAAGTAATTATCTCAATGTGGCCTATATTCATGGTTAGATTATTTGGTGTAGTCTCTGATTTGACTTGATCGAGTTGATACCCTTAATTTGAAACATAGCTAACAAACCATCAACAACACCTCGTTGATTCTTCTTTAAGGAACCCATAACCATGGTAATGAAGTTTATCTTTGGCGAGTCCGCGAAACATTCAAAATGCATTCTTTAATCCAATTTAGAAATGTTCATCCCCATCCTTGAAGGATTCCTTTCGACACAATATCCTTATCAGTCGGCAACAACAAACATACAGCCGTTTTTTAATTTACTTACTATTTTTAAATACATTTCATAAGCATGCATAATTTGATCTCAAGTAAAGCAAGTAAGAAGCAACAAGCAAGCAATAATGAAGGAATAAAGAAAAAATACTGAGTAGTTAAAATATATGTATTTTTCGGCATGAATTAAATTTTAATAATATTCTACGCAACAAGAGCAATAAACTGCATATTATACCCGAACAAAAGTTACGTAGCACCCTATGAGTACGTAATGTGTGTTTGCGTTTATACGCCATGTCCATCTTTAAAATTTCTGTAATCGCAGCTGCACCGTGAAAAAATATTGATCATCATGCACTGTGCCTTTTTTACCGCTTTAAATACGGGCCGGGCGTAAATTGACTAAAACGCACGGCCCCGAAGGTATAGAGGCAACAACGTACGAAGTGAAGAGAGCCGCAAAGGGGGGCTTACTCCTCTGTGTATGATGCGTAATTGGTTATTTACTTATTTTGTTTATTTTACTCTTTTTCCCACTATGGGTTGAAAAATTATAAAGCAATCGTTTAAATGAAAAATATATACATATTTTATTTTTCAAATATAACTTTCATAGTATAACCTAAAATAATTGAGGATACATTATAATTATTCCCATCAGTTTATAGGTTTGTTTGTGTGCTTTTGATTAGAACGCCAAACCATGATTGGCGTCTTTATTAGACCACGGTAATCACAAGCTTTCTTGACTTCTAATAAGACAATCGCAGATGTCAGAGAATCAGAAGAACCCAGGATATACATTTCGAAGTAGCCAGTGTAAGTTATATAATAATATAACTATTTGAAAAGATATCCTACTACTTTTCTGTAAACAACGGAAATGAAAATATCTTATTGGGAACACAGTCCTTGTGCACTTGGAGAAGTTCTAAGGAAGGATCCTTAAGGAAATAGTCATAAAGAAGGACCTATAAGGATATTACAAGTAAAGAACCGTAAAGCTCCGCCTAACACTTTAGTCAATCACATTCCGAATTCACGTCAAGTTTTACGGGAACCATGGCAAAGGAAACCAAAGACCTAGTACAATAGCTCCCATTCTGTCCATCCTTCATTTGAGAGTATGTTCTAATGAAGATGACATCTTATGTCACAATCCAGGTCGATGTAGACTAGATCAGTTTGTGCGACATAATGACACGCAAACAATGCGCCGTGTGCGTCGTGATTAAGCAGCGATGCTAATTTCCTCGATTGCCGGGGCAGCGAAAATCGGCTGCCCCAACGGTGCCACCGTGTGCGCTCGTGATTCAGTGAGAAACAGCGTTGTCTGTGGCGTACTTGTTGTGTGTCTGTCAATGTGATGCAACACATCTAGCGCACACTAAGGAGCACGCGACCCAATTCGTGGCGGTTTCTAGGCTCGCAATACTTCTCCGACAAGAGAGGCTCGCTCGGCCGCCGCCGCAGTTTCACCGCACCGCCACACAACACAGCATAGAACAGTGCCTCAGCTCCGTTGCAAAACGGCCGAAGAGTACGTGCTCGCGTTGGCTGTGCGTTTATGTGTACGCGCGTGTTGGTGTGACTGACTGCACACGGCGGCCGTTGCGAACACATGCTCAACGGTGCGCATGCAGCGGTGGGACCCGCTCGGCCTAGTAAACGAAAGTGAAATCGAGGCTAGGTTTGCACTTTCACTTGTTCGGCGTCTAACTAAAACCCGGCGGAATCGGCCAATCGTATCGTGAATTCGACGCGAACGCATGTCGCGAGTGGCACACTCGCAGACTCTCTCGCCGTGCTTGCGCATGCTGTTTCGCTGCTCCGTACGTGTATGTGTGTTTTGAATAAATGGCGTCTTGTCCTACTTACAGGAAACTCACTTTTAATTCTCGAGAACACACACTTTGGCGACGAGAGTCCGGTCGCTGAGGAATAGACATTTTTCACACTTTATTTTCACTCTTCACACTAACCGGGCTCAGAGCCTCATTCTGAATATGAATAGAGCTAACAACTTTGATTATGTACACTACCTAACCACATCTGTTGTTGGTTAGGTTTGACTTGATTAGCTTTGGTTAGATTCGATTATGATATGTTATATAAACTTGGTCATAGCATATCCAAACAGTACTATAGCTTGTAGATGTTAAACTTAGGGTGTTGATTATATGAAGGGACTCCACGAGGGAGCAACCTGTTGATTGCTTGTTAAACTTTAGATATAGAACTACTTAGATGAAGCGTATGAACAATATGCCAGGCAACAGGAGCCATTCCTTTATACCCAATTTTTTTCGAAGCATTCTTCTTCTTCTTCATCTTCTTTATATCGTTAGCCACAAGCCTATCAATTTCCATAGTGTCCTGGGAAAATATTATCGAATATAAATTCCCTTATTCAGGAAGCAATCTAGACCCAAAGTGAAGAAGATTGCTATAACGACAATTAGAAGTAACGGTGAGATCGCCAGAAATTGCCTTTGGAATGAATCACAACTGAACATGAATGGGGATAAACTTCAAAAGTAAATAGCGTAACTTATATCGAATGATAACGCTACATGAAAGGATAACATATTATTTCTGTGAAACAACAGTAATCTTAATACAAACTGTTCAAAATCCAGATGATTATTTACTCTGGTTACTGGTTGTAAGACAACTTTGTGAAGTTTTATATTTTGAAATTATTTGGAGTAGTTAAAAGAAGCGTAAGCACTGCAATTTGTAAAACAACACGAATGATAACCTAGTGCATTCCATCGAATGGATCTTAAACATATATTTTCTGAAGCCAACCAAACAAAATAAATTTAACAAAGAGTATGCAATGAAAAGAAATATTAATTTCTACAGACCCCTAGAAACATATGGTACGTTGGAGAGTTAATACTCTGTAAAATAATCAATAAGATTCAATAATCATTAGTCTATTCAAGTGTCGTAATAGTTGAATTATATAACAATCGTAATCTGGGCTAGATTTTTCTAAATCATCTTCGTGACTGAGCCATGCCGACTGGTCTGACTTACTTACATAAAAAGTAAAAGGTTCTAAATTGATTCAAAGAGAGCGTCGACGGTTGGCTGGCATCCGAAGACAATTGCACTCTCGTTTTCAAAGCTGCGAATTCGCAATTGTTCTGCATCTGCTGCCTTTGCCGCGTTTCCCATCGACCTGCAGGATCCGCGCGAAGCAACAAAGCGAGCGTGCGCCTCCACGGCAGTGAGAAGATTTCTTGAAACGAGTCCATGCCGTTATGTAACCCAGTCGGATCTCGACCGCCACTCATCAGCTTCCAACCCGCGAGGCGGCACGGCACGTCTGCCGTGCAAACCGAAAACGGCACACTCGCGAATCCCAGTAGAAGAGTTATGCTGCGCCATTCAATCGCATCGAACTATGGCATCGAATTCTCGCCATATTGCAGAAAAATGCGGAGAGGCGCAGAAGGCACATAATGTTTTTGGGTCAGCGAATTATGAATATTCCGATGAGTTTACCCAACGCGCGCCCGATGCGTTTTACAAATCTCCTCCTCGTCGGCCGCGTCTAATGGAAATCCGCCGACACACTGCACTTCTGCAGACATTTGCCGTGCGGCGTCGCCTTATAAGTCTATCAATCGGAGAAAACTCATAATTGCGATTTGCATACGCATAAATTGCCAGCGCGATATGCACGATTGCGCAATGCGTGTCGCGGTGTGATTGAACTTGATGCAACAATACGTGCACGCCACCATGGATGGGAAGCAAATTAATGATCAATATTTAGTTTGTCAGGATGGAACCACGTTGTGCAAAGTTCGAGATTGATTATGACATTACGACAATCAGTGAATGTTATATGTCGCCCCATAAGTCACATGCATTGGTCGAGATAATATAAGATGCAAAAATGTTGTTTTATGCTCGTTGCTTCAAGTAATTACTACTTGTGTAATGCGCGATGAATCGATGAATTACAAATTCAATCCCACTGCCACCTTCCCATCACGATTATGCAATTCATGTGCGCCCAAATTGACATTAACATCAGCGGAGATCGGGCGTTTAAGGACTTTTATTACTTGCGCGTGTGTAGGATAATGTAGTCATTCAGGCGAGGAAAAAACTCCTTTCCAAAGCAATTAGATTGATTTAATGCCATATCCTTTACTGGTTCTTTTATGGGCAGAGTGGTCATCATGATATTTATGTAGTTTTTAGATGATAAATTATATTTGCTAATTTTTCGTTGAAACAAATATTTACAGATTAACCATTTCTGATCTTCTGATATAATGTCCTGCTTCCGAAGCGAAGTGTCATAACTTAATTGGAATACATTTTGTGCAAATTTACTGGTTCACACCAATTTCTCTCAAGCCAAGATTCAAAGTGGATTTGTAATAATTTAAAGATTTGTATAATTTAAAAAACGACGAACCAAAACTTAAGTAACCACCATGTGCGACAATTTAATCAGTTTCCGATCCATATACCTACTCTCCGCTAATTAACCGAAATTGCACAATTTAAAACCAATTAGAATGTCTAACTGAATAGCGCAGCTAAAAACAAACCAAAAACGCTACTTTGTTTACTCTACACAGGTTCAACCGTAATTTTCATTTCTTCAGTCGCGTTTCGTGGAGTTCTACGACTCTCTTGCCGTACGTTTTACTTGCCGCCAAGTTCGATCCTGTAAGATTATTGCATGGTACAAGTTATCAGAGCGTAAAATACAAAAGAAACACATGCGCACGCGGCGGCAATACTCAGGTAAATGCGCTGCTTATTCGTGCTATTACTATTACACCGCTGAATTCTAACAGGTAACACGAAACAATAACCACTTGTACGTATGAAACAAATGTGTGCCAGTGACTGTATAACACTTAAATGTATTAACCACAATAAATTACTCCACTTTATTATAATTGTTATAAAAGTCTATGTGCTATATGAATTTAGCGATCAATATCGTTATTTATGTAACTTTTATTTGCTCTGAGTTTACTTTAATCTAATTGTAACAACGTTTTAAATAACCTATTTTGCATTTTATGAACTTATTACAAACTATTACCAATATTATGTAAGATATATTATGATAATATTTAAGAATTGCTCGTTTATATGAAAATAGTTAAACAAGTGCAATATAATTATCAACAATTTACACTTGCTACATGAACGGAATTTCACCTCGGAGACAATTCATTATACAAACTATTATAATACAATTAAAATAAAAAATAAGTTGTACCACAAGCAGCACACAATAACAGACATATTGTGATTATGGACGATGAGGTGAATACACCCCGGGTGAATAAACGATAATGGCATAGTGCAAATGATTGAGTATTTGCAGAGAGCGGCCCCCGCAAGGCATTTGCACCATTTTGCAAGCGGTGAAGAAAGAATCCGCGCACACATTGTTTGCGCCGGCACACTGCGCAAATATTGGTTCAATCGAGATGTACTGCAGAAAAGCGATGATAATTGTGAAAAATGTGTGATAACAGTTGGCCTGTTTGTGCACATGCACTTTTATAATCGATTGCAAAATCTGACCAAGCCGGGTGTTTTATAATGTATTAGATAACACTCATTCTATGATATTTATATTACGCCTTTTATTATTATTTCGTTTGCATCTGTCGAAGGAATGCATCATGTTAAAATTATCCGAAACTGTGTTTCATGATAGGCTACTGTAACATGAATGAATTGCTTCATATTAGGTAACAATATATGCTTCTTCAGAGTTTTCATAGACAGCTGATTATACGACCCTTTGGTTATCCGTGCGCGTTTTTGTCTCTTTACTCAAGGCGCCATGCATTTGTGAAGGTGCCATGGCCAACTTTATAATTAGTGTTGTCCCGTCTGTACTGTCCTTTATACAAAACTACTTTACACTTCTATATACAAAATATCGATCAAACAAGTGCTGTACGTTTTTGGTTCTTTACGAACCACGTCACGAACCATGCACGATGCCGAGCCTAAAAGGCGTGAAGAGAGCCGTACGTAAAGATAGGCTTACTTGACCTGTGCACTATGCGTTATTGTTTGATTTCGGTAAAGAAGGTAGTATTTAAATACAATTGTCACACATCATACTTTGCCAAGTTTTATAATGTAATATGCATATATACCAGTGCAAAGTTAAATACTCCGGAAATATACTGATTTAATTTAATCTTGTTTCTCTTCAGATTTTCGTCAAATCAAAAATTAAAACTTCCTATGGTGGTAAAAGGGGTATATGGATAGTAACTTTACTACTTAGTAATGTACTATATAGTCTACCCATCATATTCCAACTTTGTCTTTTTTAAAACCTTAGAATTATCATTAAGACCATTACGACAGATAAAAACGATTATGAATAAAAATTGATTTTCAACGTATGACATCAGTTAAATCAATGTATATGCAAACAAAAAGCATAGTAATTTATTAAATCTCAGTTAACACTTAACAGCTAAACAGTAATAATTTACGTATTAAGTCACAACATCCACAAGTTTCAAACGTCTTCATCGAAAGTACGGCGCCGTGCTCGACCGGCAACAAGCCTCAGTTGGCGCTGACTCTGGCTCGGCAAACAGAAAGGGAAAGTTGTAATAAAAATAAGTGTATAAGTAGGTTAGGCTAGACATCATTAAATGTGTGCGAAAATCGAAAGTACGACCAGCGCACTCGGCACAAACGCAGATAAAATCCGTACTCTATTATGCTACATACCTACTTCACTACTTCTTCCATCCACGCTCCCTCTCTATTGGCGTTGGAATACTGCTGCTCGTTCGATCACTCTTCAGGATGGCTGCCAATCCCCAGAAGAAGCTGTGAATGTCGCAAATTGCATATTGCGTCTGTAGGCAGTCAGAATTTAATTAATAAAGCGATAAATCTTCGAATAGATGACCATTTGGACGTTGTTTATCTGCCGCTAGTGTGACAAGTTGAAACAGCGTTATATAAGAGTAAATGTAGACAAGCAGGCATGGAGGTTAAATAGACATAGTGCAGTCAAGACTCAAGAACATCATTTTACGTTTTTGAAATTTTAATCACAAGTGATTTCTAATATTTAGTCAATATTTTTTCAATGATTAGAATTTTTTATGATTCATTTTTGTTTGTAATAATAACAATTCGGTCAAATATTGAAGGATTAAGTATGAATTAAGTTAATTAAAAGGATTATCCTGTCTGTGTTTAATTTTCAGAGTTCATAGGAGGAGATAAAATATTAATTATGTTTATTACATTCTATTCTTTCATGTGATTTACTTCGTCTACCTTCATATCGATTTAAATTAATTTCTTCGTCAACCTCTACCTGATCTAAACAGCTTGGAAAGCGTGCTTTTTCTCCTGATAACATTAAGTAGATGATTTGTCGTATATCAGGATTTTTCATATATCAAACAAGATCCTCAGTAATTAGATATGATTAGAGTCAAATCTCTACCATATATGCCTGATTTTCCAGCGAAACATTTTCATTAAAGTATCTCAAGGTTTAGAGGGTTTTCAAAATTACAATTTTCACAAAAAGTTAACATTTTGACTAATTTGACTAATTAAAAAAGTTACAACATTTTTAATTTTTATGATATTAATGAGTTAATTACCTGAAATCATAATTAAAGGATTACTCGTCTGTATTTGTTGACAATAAATGACGAAAGAATTTCAATTTTGCACCACTTTTTTTAATTGCTAGGAGAAATACTAATTAACACTCTGTACACGGACACGAAACACGCTTTCGCCATTTTTTCATCTAAATAAACATAATTATAAAATTATATTACTAGGTATTGAGTAAACCGGCGATAAATTTAGTGTATACAACCAAATTTATCGCCGGTTTATGCATCCAAAAATGAATTTTTAAGGTTTTGAGGTTAACATTAATACGACTTTTGGCAGAAAGTATTTTCGTTGAAAGAAAACATTTTATGAATGAAATTTTATGAAATTCTTATCGAATTCCATCACTATTTATTCTATCATCAGTCCAAATCAATCATAGTAAATGGAAATATCCAGCAAAAAAAACAGAAGCAATTTCACATAGCTTAATAGCTGCCGACGCTACTAACATCGTGAAAATTGGTAATTAAAAAAGTATTTGCATCGTTTCGCCGCGGCGATATAAAAATTTAATTTGAGATAGACGTGTCGGTCGGTCGTCGGCGTCGTTGGCTTTTTTTGTTATAAAGTCTCGCGGCATGTTTACACAGTGCAGGTTTTAAGCACACATATACGCGAAATAACCTTCCATAGATACATGAATGTCAAGGATAACACTTTATCGTCTGGCAGTTTATACCTTTATCGTAAAAATTACGAAAATACAAAAATTAATCGCTAAAATTATTCCGTCTGCCGTGCGTGTAGGTGTCGCATAAGCGTTAAAAGCTCGCTCGAAAAAAAAAATATCGCAAAAATTTTCCGAGTCCAACGAGAGGAAAAACTCGACTCGAGTAACGTGTTTTTAATTTACGTTCTTTGAGGACTAATTTAAGTCGAATTTAAACAGCTATAAAAATACGAAAAAAATCAAAAGAAAATGCCACAGACCAATCATTAAGTCTGCTGTCTACTGTCTACGTCTATGATGTATGCGTTTGTCACGTCTCCGAAAGTTGTATAATTTATTACTTATTTTTTTATTCGTTTTAAACGAAAAATACGTGTTTATTGTAAAAATAAACAATTGCGCTGATGAGGTAGCGCGGCGCGCAAGCGAGATGGTATTGTCAGAAATCTCGCGTTAAAACATGTACGTCGATTGGTCAGCTGCCAATTTATTAGCGCGCACAGATATATTCGCGCATTTGTGTGTGTTTGCATGAAAACCTGCAAAACTGCCCTATCCTAACAAATGCGCGTTTGCGCGAGGTCCTGTGCGGTAGGCGCGAGATTGCTGAACGGCGAACGCGCTTAGCTGCCACGCCACACACCAAACTAATACAATGTATTTATGCGCGTATTCGGTAGAATTTGTATCACTCGCGATACTCGTGCGTATAAACCGCCACACGTACATCGGGCTCATACAATCTGCGATAGTGTGCGCATTGTGTAAAAAAGTGTCTAGCTTCTCGCATAAAGTCCATATAATTTGAAAGTTAGACTTTGTTTTGACGAGCTACAGGCGAATTTATATACGTTTGTACGGGCTGTAGCAAACTGTTTGTTTTGCGACTATTTTTAGGAACTATACAATGCTGCACAGCTTACCTGTGCTTTATCTCGCGAATTTCTAAGTTACATTTTATGCATTGTTTTCGACTGTAATTTTGACTATTGTTTGTTTAGTAATTTGTAGGAAAAGTTTTATTGTATTGTTGTATAAATTACAATCAGAAATGACACTGGATATTGACGGATTTTTTTATGTAGCTTACCTTGGATTAAGTTATGTTAGGTTCTAATTTCAAATATTTTTACTTACAGAAAATTATAGATAGGTAAATAGTTAGGGTAGATAGGTAGTTAACTGTATTGGCATTGTATCCAACGAGCTGTCGGGTGGTCCCGAAAATCTAGTATCGAGGGAGTGATGCGTTTTTTGGGGAGCGACAAAACAAGTGGGATCATCTAGGATTACCGAAGGATAGTTGATAGGAAGGATAGTGGTCTTGCCTATATTCTCTACGCAAATATAGAACAGTGCCGTATGCGGAACTTGTAGCATACAGAATCCTGTAAAGCGGAAAAATTTCAGACATTTTTATTTATGACGGAATATTTTATAAGCCAAACTGTCTACAACAAAAAAGTTTGGTCCCGTGGCTTTGCATATAAGGTAGGTTTCACTGTAATAGATTGAACGATACGGGTTCTTTCCCAAGATCACTTCAATCATCCTACTACCGAAAATTATATGGACCTCCACTACGGACTGGTGATTACTACCCTTTATAAGACGATAATGAGATGATATTGTAGCAATTTGATAACACCAATAAATGTTTACCATTTACTTTTATTTTCAAGAGGGCTGAAAATAAACGTTATGTAGTTATCAATGACATAATCGGATCAACAATAAAATACTCAATAACGGTAACATTTCTGCGCGTAAACCGTACACCACGGCTTAAGATAAGTAGCTCGACATCGTCTGACAGGCCAAAGCTTCACACTTCATTTGCTAAGTGTGCCCGTCGCCGTCATCGCGGGGCTCAATCGCGCTCGTAGTGCATTCGTTGTCCAGGTTTTCCTTGCGAGAACAATCTTCGGCAGCTATCTGGCGTCGCTCGCGGCTTGTTCTTATTGAACGCCAACGTATGTGTTTTCTGTTCGGGCCCCGTTGCTGTTTTCCGCGCGCGATCAACCGCGCATGGCAGACGCAGAGTAAAAGTATTCAGAGTGCGCTAAGTACATGCGACTATTTGTCGGCCGAAAAAACGGTCGCACCGCCGCGCGTCTCATTGAAGACTAGATGGCTTGCGAACCGTGACGCGCTCGCGCTGATCGACATTTATTAATAAAAGAGGCGTTATACTTTCGATTACATTAGCGGGGCATTACATTGCTTGGCGCTCGTAAAAAGTATCGATAAAAAACGTTGGATACTCTGATTGAAGGCAAGCACAAGATATTTTTTCTCTTAATTTCAATTACTTTTACTTTCATTTCATTTATGTGTGCCTTAGATGTTATAGAATTGGTTATAATCTATTGTATTCTCGAGTTCGAACCTCTTTCTAGGAGTTAATCTTGAAGGGGACGTTTACTAGATTTAATATCGAAAGTATTATATATCTTAATATATGTTTAATTTGGTATCAAATTATAAGGGTTTAATACCCTTCTAGCGAACTTGTGTCCTTTTTTCATTCTTGATTATAACCAACGAATTAATCTTGGGATTAATCTAAAGATCTAAGTATATAAGATAAAAGTATGATTCTACCACATAAAACAGGACAAAGTGAGGAATTCCAACTATATTTCCATGGTATTGATATTTTAAATTAAAGTTTGTAAAATCATTAACAATAATACTATATCAACTAGAAATCAGTATCTACAATCAGGCTACCTCTAATAAAAGAACAATTCTAAAGTCTTACACAAGAAGGAAGTCTTTCTATACACAGATTAAAGTTAAGAACTATTTGATTGCCGTAATTACAAGCGCTTATAAAAATTTATATAATTTAAGCATCAACTTAAAGAAATAGGTGCGTTATTACGGCGTAGCATAGTAGGCAAGTAAAACAGACATGACATAATCGATTACGTCGCAAATTAAAATACTACGTACAATTCGTAATTTTTGTGTGCGGCATTATTCAACGGCGGGCCGGCCGTAATAACGTTTTCGGCCAAATTAAAGAGCAACGCGGCGCAATGGTAAAGCGTGCGGGCTTCACTTTTTCCTGTCTTTTGCGCGGCGATACCGCTCTTCATCACGGCATTGTTGTAGGAATACACAACCGCGCAAAAAAACGCCGAGTTCGTTTCCACGCTACGCTGCCGATGACTGTGCCAGTCGCACTGCTGCGCATGCTCTACTTCTCCCGCTGGTTATGTAAACGCTTCAAATTCATGTAAATTTTTAGCATCCATCATTATTACAAAACTATTACCGCGCCAGACAAATTGTGCTACTTGTCTTACGAGTTTTGTGTTTGTTCTTGAATGTTCTTGAACATAAAGTCCCAACAGATTAAAACTGGCAAGCGCATTGAATCAGATAGAAGATCTACGTCAAAGAGCCACTCAGAAAGATCTCCTGATTACACTAGTTCGTTACTGGATGCGGCAAAATTAAAAAAAAAAAAAACATCTCAATCCATGGATGCCACTAGAATTTTAAAGAGAGGAGGGGAAAATGACTGAAAACCAGTACTTTTTTACGAAAAAGGCTCCTAAAAACGCAATTTCGAGATTCCAGGTGATGGGCGTAAGAGCCCCCCTTTCCTTTATGTGTCGCCGGACCATCGATATGGTAACATCAAAGACCCATGTTATCACTGGTGCAACAGAAATTAGGAGACATCTCACCTCCTACTTAGGGATTTAAGCAGCCACCTTAATTAAAAGAAGTCCTCATTTGATGAAAATGTCTATGATCAACGTTTCTATCAAGAACTTGACAAAATCCGTTAAAATTCTAACCGGAATTTGTTTAATTATTACCAGTTGTTGATCGTAATATTTGTTTACAATTTGCCCCACTTGCTCAATAAGCATTAATATTATCGTTTCTATTTATTATTATTCTAATTTATCGTATGATATATGTTTTTAAATTTTGAATATTTGTCAACGCTAAAATGAAACCAATTTATAACATTGATTAATAGATTAAGCGATAAGATTAACTTTGAAACTATTAATGCTACGTACGAAGTGTGAATTCTGGGTGGGTCCTGAATAAACACGCGCATCCGCTTTTATTTTATCAAATCATCAACACCTATGCCAATGAGGTGGATTGTATATAAAGGCACTTTGATGCATTTACCCACACGCTACAAACATCGGGTTGCATGCATATTTATGCGCTGTCGTGCGGTTTGTTTCGCGCGCCCGATGTTCGGGGGCTATGCGCGCCATGCTCGCTGCGAATGGCGTATGTTTTCACTTTCGTTTGATGACCTGGTTTCGGTTACATCTAGAAAGTGTACAATATTTATGTTTCATCCAATTTCCATTCGGCTACGGCTATCATGCCCCGTCAGTCGTTATTAGATTAGGCCCGTGCGTATCGTCGTCATATCTAGGATATTTCTGATATTATTTAATTACTCGACAGCGGGTGCCAATTAATTATGATTATGATCAACTATGTTAATGTCACAATCAGTTTTATTGGTGGTTATTTAATTAATCGTCCCATTATTAAGTATTTAATTTTGAATCAACTTTTATAAAGCGTTTCATTTAGATCATATCTTTATGCTTTTCAAATGTTAATTTAATACATATTTTAAATAATATTAATAAAGTTTTAATAATTAGATGCTTATGAAGATATGTTAGTTATCATATTTACATAACAGAACACCCACAGATGCTAGTGCCCAAACAAAATAATTGAGTAAAAATAAGCTTCCATTTTAAGTTATACAATTGCAACCAAGTAAATGTTTAGGTTAAGAGACATTAGGATATAATGAAACACGTTAGAGGTTTAAGTTTACTTAAGATTGCAATTAGATGTGGTTAATCTTCATTTTAACTAAATCCAGTTTTATTGAAAAAAGTTATACCTTCTACCCAACTTCATCCTCTTCAGTATAGTAGGGATCAGGTTAGATGAGCTTGTTTCTAGCGACTGCTACTAAGTAATCTCTATCTCAGAATGTATAAAGTTTCCAGTAACTCGCATATTATCCGCTCATGTCATGACAAAACAAGATCAAGATCATTTCGTTTGAGGGAAAAAAGGCCACTGTCCGAAAAACCTGCACGTCGCTAGATTAGAAAAAAAAACGAGTTTTTCCTATGGCGGAGCAATGGACTCTAGCTGCGCACGTACGAACTGCATCGAAAGCGATGTGCGTGCGCTGCGAGGAGCTTTTCGGGCGCCCGGAGTTGTGGCGGTGTTTTCGAGACGTTTTGGAGGCGATGCCACCGCGGCCGCCGTTGAGTGGGGGCAGCGCTGGGCCACTTTCACTAGATTCTAGGTTATCCACGTGTCGTTGAGTTGTTTTTTATCTTATTTTTAGTGAACATTCTTATTTTAATCTTGCGCCAAGGCGAATTACATACCCTGGACATGTCTACGCCACTCTAGCCTAACCGCACTCGCATAGAGGTTTCTCCTACTAGCGATTTAAACGGAAACTACGTGCTGAAAAATACATATGCGTAGATAATAGAATTCCGTGTTATTGGCCATATCAGGAAGGTTGAAAACGCAACAAGTTGCTAGAAAGTTTTATGCACTTGGATTCTTTTTATTTTGTTTCAGACAAGAGTCCTTAAAGTGTCATACCTTATTTATTGGTTAATGGCAGTTTTAATTGTTTGTATTTTTGCTTTCTTTTTGAACGACTTTATTGCCCATGTGTTTAAAATATTCTTCAAATAATAGTACAGGAAATATTTTTTACTAAATTAATCAATTTTAAAATTCTTAAAAAAGAAGTTTCCGTTGTGAATAATAATAATAATAATATATAATAATTAAATTTAATTAATTCGATATTACTGATAACAGGCACTAAAATAAAACAACAAAACAATAATTGACAATAATATAATTCGCAATACCACTGCTTTAATATTGTTAAAAAAAAACATCATACGTTAAAACAGTAACGAAATAAATAAAAGCGATGATTACTATTATCGATGACGTTCTTATTGCTCATATCAAAATACGAACAACACCAAAAGGACGTCACGGGGGTCAAAGTTTAACATCGTTGTGTTTTTGCCATCAAATCTATTCAATCGAAAATAACATAATTCTTAATCTAATATACTCGCAAGGAAACTAAAAGCAAGCAAAAAATTACGCGTGCAATCGTTCATTAAAGCCTCCCAAATTGGAATTTAAACGGATTTATAAACGTGTTGATAAGATGGGGAAAGTCAGAAACATGGGTGGGTTTTAAGGTCCTTGACGTCCGGCTTTTGAAAGCACGTGCAAACTCATCATGGGAGAAATTTACACGCGGTCTTCCCAAACCGATGGCGTTTCGGGCAAAAATCAAACATCAACAAACTGATTAGACCGGAATGAATAAACGAAATTCTGGTAGTAACGTACGATGGCGATGAGCATCAGCGTGCGTAAAAATCTCTCCTCATGTGCTCGTAGTAATTGCTTAAATACGCATCATGTCAACAGCGTTGAAGCCGCTAGTGGAGAAAAATTGATAACGCCTTTGGTATGAATGTGTTTGTATTTATTTGACACGCACTTCTCGCCACGCACTGAGTGTGTACACACGTTTTCTGTTTATTCTTGAACTCTTGATCTCGCACAGTCACACACTTCAGTTATCAACTATCAGCCGACTATAGACTACATTTTCTAGTGCTATATTTAACATTTATTTTTGTGGGTAATTTTGCCACGCGCGATAAGAGATCATGTAGCATTTTAATATGTAAATTCAATGCAGAAATTATCAAACATCAAATGAATTTTGCACAAATCTTCGTAATGAATTAGTTTTATCACGGAATCTGGGAATTTAGACGATGTGTATCATTTTATTATTAAGCATTTCTAACACTTCTTTATTCACTTGATTAATGGTATTCCAAATTGAATGATATTTTCATATCCAGTTTCAGTGAGTATAAATTCGTAGAAAATA
Source organism: Weissflogia rhopalogaster (assembly GCA_019419845.2). Taxonomy (NCBI): domain Eukaryota; kingdom Metazoa; phylum Arthropoda; class Insecta; order Coleoptera; family Staphylinidae; genus Weissflogia; species Weissflogia rhopalogaster. The sequence continues at coordinate 7,549 of WSZQ02001461.1, read as the reverse complement.
AAGAATTTATATCAACTTTAAAACATTACCTCTAGAAAACAACATACTTTAGGTAAAACTAGTGTAGTTAACCTAAAAAAAATGAACAAATACACAAAAAGAAAGTTTTCTATTTCCAGTTCTAAGTTTATTTTATGTTTAAATGTTTTTTTTTTTCAACCTTTAACATGATCTTATTAACGAAATCTTCTTTTAAACATTTTAGTTTATAAGTACGCTTATAAATCGTTTTATAAATTTCGAGGTTTTTGTTACTAGCGTTTTTGTTGTTGGTATACCTGACATAATAAACCTGGTGGAATTCGACTGCTTTGATATGGAGAGCCAGCGCTTCAAACAGATGCATTATATTAGGCTTTATATCGCACGCATACAATTACACATGGATACACTTCCCGTGTACGTATATGTGTGGCAGCTGTAAACACACGCGCATTTTACAAAAAAAGGTCAGCGACCGTCAAGGTAATGCAAGGTAAAACTCTCTCCCGCGTGTGTGCATTTTTTTACTTTTGATGATGCTGAGTTGCCAGTGGCTTCACACATTCGCTGGATATGTTTCGGACAATACACCGAAACTTCATATATTATTTTAAATCTTGTATGTAGAATGCAAAATTTACAGCAAATAAAATGTTTAACAACATTTTGTTTGCTCGTTTTTCAATTTGTGTCACAGACAATAGATGAAAGATGAGGATCCTTAAGATTCTACAAAACAGGTAAATTTTAATATTATGTGGTTCTAATAATTGAAGGAAATTTCGATATTTTCATTTCAAACAAGTGAAAAGCTATCGAACAATTCCATCCTCTCTAATAGCTAAATTTGCATGGAAAAAGCTAATCTTTATTCTCATAGAGTACAGATAATAAACAGGCACAGCCTAGTAAACTTCATGCTTTAGCCTTCTGAGAGAACTAGATGCAGGAAGTTAGCTGATATATAGGACAAACGCAGTGCACATTTATTTTCAATATGTGCATGTTCCACAGTGTGGATTTGCGCTCGAATCGAGAGCACCAGATTCAAGTACAATTTCCAACTCATTCGAAATACGAAATCTGAAACACTTCACTGCCCTCGGCTTCTTGATACAATTATACTATCTACGCAAAAACGACTCATATCTGATTAATATCGATTTCAATCTATACCCAGAAAACTAATTAAATAATTAGCTGCAAGTTTTAATCAAGTGATTAAATGTAAAGCACATTTAATCTAATCTATAAATGCATCGATGATATCGATGATATTAGCTGCACAATTTATAGAATTATTATATTTGGCTGTAGTTGTATTTTTGTTTGTATTATTTGCGTTTTTGTGATAGCGGGGAGTATGTGTACGTGCAATGTGTATAGTTGGCGAATGTTAGTTGGTGGTAGTGCGCATACAAAATTCAGTGAATTGCGAGGCGGCGCGTGATAAACAAAAACAAAATAACAAGAAAACACTCAAGCACACGCAACTGCGAGCTTACAAACAAGTTAGTGCGGATATATAGCTAGTGCCTCGATGGAGGGATTCATTGATATTTATTGCACTCATGGATGTGTGCGCCAAAATGCCAAAAAGATTGAAGAATTGAAAGGTGTATGTTATCTAAAGTGTTAGATATTCAACCTGATCTGGATGATTTTTTTCATTGTTTGGATGAGTTATTTTGTAGGGCTTTTTATCCATGAAATGTCTTTAAAATTTTTTCTAGAACACATTTATGATTACATACATGATTTCAGCCATATGTACATGATTACACAATATATGTTCAATTTAATTAAATATGTTAAAAGCTATTAGAAATCTATATGACGATTCATCTGTACAATTTCTGAGAAGTCCTTCGTCAGGGTTTTACACCCGTCATTCTGCAACCTATATCTCCCGATTCCTATCTCTAATTTGTTTGTATCTTTTGGTGCCCTTCACCACCTGTTTTAACCCTCACAGGGCAGAATTAAGGATTTTTCGAAAAGTTGCATACCTTTCGTAACTAGTTAGACAATAGATTATTTTTGAAGAGGGACACTCAGTCAGGATACCTGGTGAAACCATGTCCTGGCTGAATTGAGTTCTATTTTCCAGTTATAGTTTATTTGAATAGCATTTCACAAACTTCTTTAATTATTGCACTCGTTTTCAAGACAATTATATAGCTTATTCCCCTTATAAAATGTTAATACTATTTATATATTTTCTTCATAATTATAATTTTTAAAGTGATAGCTTGATAGTCGTAATGTTATAACGGGATGCCCACTTGCGGGTCAGTCTCTAAGTTTCTAACAAAACGAGTTAGAAATTAATATATAACGTGACCCTATCTTGCTTAGTGCTTTCCTTTGAAACAATAAACAACAATCAGTGTTAGATTACAATTTATAGGCGTCGAACAATTAACTTGGTAAATACATAGATTTTGACCATACGAGGGTAAAAAGAGAGATTATATTTAGGGAACGCGCTAGGGAATGTAAGTCAGATAGAGCCATGAGGGAAAAGGAAGAGCTTAGGATAGACATAATAATTCCAGGATGGATGGTAGTGATCCTAGTGAGTGAGGTAGGAATAATTATCCTAGGGGGTCACGATAACGGGCGCGATCTGCAAGACTAACATGCTTATAGCAACCGTGAGGCTTGCGTAATCTAAAAGTTTCTTACCTGAATCACAAGGAGGCCTTCAGAGAGGAAGAGGAACAAAGGACTTAAGGCACCATATGACACTGTACCCCGTGTAAAACTCAAAAGAATTCAGCGGGTGCAAAGTGTTCAAAATGTATCTTTATCAGTACATTTGATAAAAATAGTTTTGCAAAAAATGAATTGCGAGTTTCCAAGGGGTGCTCTCTAGACGAATAACTATAAAGTTTCTATTATCGTAAATTAGGAAAAAATATTTTTTATTGAAAAGGCATAATTTAAAGATATCAAAAGTATGTACATAATTTAAATGCGAATAATTTATTAATAATCACATAATACGTTTTAATACGAAACCTACGAGAACGTATTTTCTGCCCGCATATAGCGGCGTTTACACTCCACAGCTATGCCATCGCCAAGCGAGTAGTTATGTAATCCGAAGAAGTTTAATCATCCAGTTCTGCAGAGTCGGCCGGCTGGAGCTGCACGTTCGCGCAAAATGAAGAAGGAGCGCGAACGGTGCGAACTCACGGGGACAAAGCCATGCTGCTGGCGGCGAACACCGCTGCGTGTGCTTCCACTCTCGTCGTCTACTTGCCAACTTACCTTGGCATACATTCGTCGAGCAGATCCATGCAGTCGTCGCCGCTGCCACGATGCCGTATGGCACTCGGCCGTTATATAAGAGAGCATATTTTCTATTATTTTCACTTTTCGAAGGAGTGAGTGAACGCACCGTACTAATCGCAGCTACACGATCGCACGGAATCACGGAATCGTAGCATCTAATTCGCAATACGGTGTTTCCAGGCGCATCCACCATAAATGTTACCGACAACATGTTCAACTGTTGTTATATAAATGTCAAACTTTGGATATTTCTGTTTTTAAATACATTGGATTTTGGTGTCGAATTATTCCTGATCTAATCAAAACATAATCCTAGATATTCCTTGCTATTAATGAAATCAGGATAAAGTCAAACTAAAGTCAAGGCTTTTTGTATAATAATCCTACTAAAATGTTAGTTTATACAAAGAAGAACATAAAAATATGTTAAACAATGACTGAATATATCTCACATCAAATATTAGCGAAACACATTTATCTGATTTCAACCCGCTTCGGATGCGGAAACATCGCTTTTTTGTTATTGCATTATTTTTGTCTGTTATTTAATAATAGCAAATTTACTTTCCCATCAGGCTTATTGTTGTGGCAGTGCTCTCCTGGACCCAGCGCGTTGGAGCGTTCGACATTTTGAGTGCTACAAATGTAAACGTAAGTAAAATGTGCGGTAAGAAATTAACGGCGTTACATGGACAACGAAACCGCATAACATCCGCACGGTACGCACTTGCCTGCCATTGTTACGCATCGTGTGCCAAAATTACGTAACGCATGCTTTTTTGTTTGTTTTGAGAAAGTCCCTTTTTTGACTTTTCGTTCATTATTTGACATTATCAAACATCCTGGATCAAGTTTTTAACGCCCTTATTTCTAATTCTATTAAACATGAATGCTGTAGTATGTATGCGCAAATAAGGGGTATTTTTATAATAAGGAAGTAATATTTCTACGGTATTTTTCATCCATACCACCGTTTTGTGAAAAATAGAGGTTATGTATGATTATGTATGAAATTCGCGTGTAATACTAACATTGTAAGCCTGTAGATTAAACTTGGAAGCATTTCTGTGATTAGTTGGAGATTGCAACTTATGCAGGAACACTTAAATTACCGAACATATATTACAAAATAGACGTGTAACTATAATTAAGTGGGTGCAAAATGTCATCATTACATATGACTGATTATTTTCGCTGCAGATCACTTTCTCAGGTCAACATCTTTTGTAACCTCAAGACCATGAGTTATTTTATGTAGTTCAACTACTCTATTATTAGCCCCAACGAAATTCAAGACCACCATTGTGCTGAATTGTTCTGAACCCAATTTATCGCAGACTTTAGTCGTCCGACCATACGTGGCGAATGTGAACAAAATGAACAAAATTTGTTGAGTTCAAAGCCATAAATCATTATTTACAAACATTTGTTCGAGGATCGAGATAGGAACTTACTCATGAAGCCTCCACAGTATATCAACGAGGAAGTGAAAACGATTGTAAGACCGTTTCTGTGGAACGTGCGAAGCCACACCTACCAAGTTCCAGGTAAAATGGATACAATGAGTTAGTCCTTCGAAATCACACCCACCTACCAAGCTAAGCCAGTTTTTATTCTCAGGATTTTTTTAAATTTTTGCTCTTTCTTCATTTCTAACTTTTTTGCACATTTGCATTAACATTCTGTTTACCCTCATTCTGTTTCTATGTAAAATGTTAAACGTAAGAATTCTTGTTGTTATTGATATTGAACTAGTAAAATTTTAATACCTCTATGCTAAATGACATTGTGCGTAATCCTGTCGTGCTGTTTACTTACTTCATGGCCCACAATCCCGTTGGTGCAAATCACACACCTATAAATAAACGTCGCAAATCAGATCTGGAGAGCGCACGCACCCAAAGGTGTAACCGACATACGCGATGCTTATGCCAGTGCAATGCGGTTGTCGAGTGCGCGTGTTGTTGTTGGCTAAGTCCGGAAATAACCAGAGCACAACAAATTCAGGGTACCGTTCCGTACACACAAGATAGTCCCAATGTCAAGCAGCGTCCTTCGCGCTATTAATACCGTGGCGTCGCTCCCATCTTGCCCACTTCCATGCATAATTGCATATTATATATCGCACATTACGCTCTTGCACCGTGCTTCATTCCGCATCAACCCTTCCAATCAAAAGAAACACGCATGAAACAATAGCTGGCATTTTTTTCCATTCAGAAATTATTGCATATTTTTTCATATATGAATAACATTACAAGACAAAATATGTTGCGTTGCTAAGATATGTTGAATGCATGTATCGTCAAACCATGATGAATGTGTTGTTTTCATCATTTGTTGAATTTGTGATGTTAGGAGATGTGGTCGATAAGATGGAGAGCTGCAATTTTTGGCAGCGAATGGGAACAGTACTCACTTTGGCAAGATTTCAACGACAAATGCAACTGTTATTTATACTTTGAAGCATTGCACTGATTTTTATCATCGCTTCTGCCTTTTTTAATTTATCGAGTTGTAAATTATATTAAGTGGTTCCTACCTTTACATACTCAAAATATGTGAATTATATAAACACCCAACTTCCTACGAAATGTTTTAATAAAATTATGTTAGTTTAGGTTATATTGAATAAGATAAGATAGACTTGAGCGAGAACAATATCTACATTATTGGTATAAATTACGGTTGTTTAACCTATTATTCATAAAATAATATAATTCGCAAATTTATATTATTCAAACACATTTTATATTATGTAAGAGGAACTTATATAAGCCATAATATTACAACTTTACGAAGTGCCGACAAGCCTAGTACTTCAAACGATTTTATAGACATAAATAACATTAATCCTAATTATATTCACTTAAATGTGTATGAATCGAAACTACTCAAAATGTAGCCAAACCTGTGAAAACCTCATCTCCAAAATCAATGTCGATTATTGCACCGGATATTTGCCAACTTAAACAGCATGATAAAGACATTGATAAAGTTTGTGAATCATGGGCGCCGGAATAAATGCAAAAGTTAGGTAACAGTCTCAAACAGAAAATAACTGGTACTTAATTTTGCGCGATGCTAATCAAGCAAAAGTATTAATATTCATATCGATTAACATGTCACCAAGCAATTAACTATGCATTAAGTAGTTATTATTCTAATCTGAATGTGACAATACATTTTAATATTAATATTTGGTTGATTTGTATTTTTCAGCCTTTTTGTGCAACAGTTTGTTCCATTTTTTGTGTCTCGATGCACGAGTCATCCGAGTACGTCGTACGATTGAGGACTATTTACGAATTAACATTAACAATCGTAGTCAATCCAAAATAAATAACTATCTAATAAAAAATATCAACAAAACCACCTTAGATGTTGTTATTGCAGAACTACGCTGTCATTTATAACGTCTAATGCGCTGTCTGGTCGTAATTTTAAAAAGGAGAAAAAATAAGCAACTTGTTTCCAAATTATCGCCGGCGTATTCGGAGCTTTCTATTCGCATAATTTATTATGAAGACGATTCGAGATTAAGACGATTATGTAAAAATTATGTAGTTACAAGTTTAATGTTAGTAATTTATTAAAATTAAATAATAACGTGAGAAATTATGTCAAAATTACTATAGTCAAACTTGATTATGTGTGTTAATAAGGCGAAATTATTTTGAATTGATTACTAATTACATTGAAATCGCCGTAATCTGGAAATAAAGCCATTTTATCAACACGATTTTATCGAAAAGTTTATATACACAGGCAAGGTGTGTTTTTCAATTCAAACGTAAACAAGACCATTCGTTATCATTCTGACGAACACCTACGTCGGTATTATTTGCACTACGTGCAACTACCTTATGGATTTGCGCTTTTCGTAAATCCGTCTTATCAATGCGCGAATTTCAAGTCTAGCCGCATTGATATGTTTTTAAGTTATTTCTTCGCCCTATTATACCGAGGGTTTTAAAATAAGTTTAAATAATTTGTTAACGCGGAAAATCAGTTCTTATGAAAATATGTGCCAAATATTTGTTATTGTCATTAATATAGATTGTAGTAAATTTCAATATCGTTTTAGCAAACAAGTAACAATTTGTGCGTACATTCGTGATTATCGGGATTTGTATATTATTGTGTCTTACCTTGTTTGATGTCCTTCGATATTCAGTAAAATATTATTGGTATTTCCTATTTTATATGATATTTTTAGAATATAATCGAAGATATAATATAATAGTTGTTCGACCGACATACATAT
>WSZQ02001240.1:0-34557 GCA_019419845.2 Weissflogia rhopalogaster | reverse complement strand
AGTAGATCATCTAGTCAGAAAACATGGTGTAATATTTAAATTCAGAGAGGGCAAATTAATTTCCTGGGGAGGACAGGGTGGACAGGTAAAATTTAGACAAAATTGAAAAGAAGGAGAAAACGAAGACATAACAATGAGTAAAAGTTTTATCAAGGATAAAATTAGAAGAAAAAAATGAAATCAAGGAACTCTTCGTCTTTTTCTCTTTGAGGGAAATACGACATAAAATAAGAAAATATTTCAAATTATTTCAATTATTTACGTGCAAAACTAGACAGAAGCAGAGAAACGTGAGTAGCCTGTGTTTTACTCAAACCTGATTAATTCAACATACTTTTATTGACTATATGTTCTTTATTTTGGTGTAAAACACAAAAAAACATAATAAAGTATAAACATTTCCTCGAGAACTAGGATATAATAAAATATTCAAACCTATTCCTGTCATTTAAGGTCTAAAACAGCCAGAAACGAAGTAATATGAGTGGCCTATGTTTTACTGAAAATTACCTGATTATGAGGAGAAATAAAATTAGAAGAAAAAAAATGAAACCAAGGAACTCATTTTCCAATTTCCTTAAGGACAAAGTTGACATGAAACAAGATAATTTTGTTTCAATTATTTAAGATCAAAACCAGACAGAAGCAGAGTAACATGAGTAGCCTATGTTTTACTTCAAATATGATAATATATTATTTCTATAACTCCCATTTATTTGCAATCTGTACATTAATAATAATAATAATGAATTCGGTCCGGAGACCTAGCCATCGACCTTCACGGGTCTTTCAGCCTAGATACATTTTTTATTGTGTTCGTACATATTACATGTTATTGGGATTGTTATTGGTTTTAGTGATGTTGTTGTTACTGTTGTATTGTTGTTGATGTGGTCTGGTTTGTGTATGAGTGATGTGAAGTTAAGTTGTCACTGGATTCTTCTTGTGTGTGTGTTGTGGGTTGTTTGAATGTTGTGACTTTTTTGTCGGTACGGATTTTTAATAATGTGAATTATTAATGGGAATTAAGTTAGTGAATGTAATGTGAATTTTTATAATAAATCCACACTTGTGGGGTGCCCACTCCGGGGACTCGAACCATCCGCCTGCATGGTAAACCGAAGCACTACCAACTATGCTGCCCAAGTGGGCTCTGTACTTTATTTTGCTTTAAAACATAAGAAACATAACATTTTGTCAAAGCCTGTAAAAGAATGTAATAAAATATGCACGCCTATTCCCATTAGTTAATGTCTAAACACAGAATGTAATTACATCAAGTAAATGTAAGATCTAGACATTTGTTAAGACTAATTGCAAGAATAATGGAAATATATTGTATACTCTCATTTTTATGATGGCATTGACACAAAAATGCAATTTGTTTGTATCCCATTGTAGGACAAGTGCTACTGATATTCTCAGGAATATACTTAGCAACAAAAAGAGGAACAATTTCTCGCAATCGCATTAAAAATCACTCGAGTTTTAATCATAACAATCAGACACTTGATAGACAATTGAAAACAAATCGATTTGATCTACGATGACTTGGTGACTTAAACTGGAATTATACACTAAACTAAAGTTATTATAAAGATTATTGTTTTGTATGGAAAAATTTACGCAAAATCATATTATGAGATTTCGAAATCTTGTAATTAGTTGTTACGTTCGAGCAAACGTTGAAGGTTGGGGCACATCATAAAATTAAATGCGAATTCGAATGAAATCATCACATAACTAGTCACTGTGCAAATAGTTTTGAGGTGTCAACTAGAGTAAACTAAGTGTGGAATTTGTTTGGTGTTTACCTCAATCATTATCAATGTATGTAATAGAAATGATCCTAATTGAAAAATACCTTCCTGTGGATTTACTTATTGTGTAACTTTAACACTTCATACTACAGCTATTTATAGATTTAAAAATAGTTTAAAGATTTATATTTTACTAATATAAATTATTCCATTATGGTGACTCTGCAATTTGTAGCAATAATGTGGGAATCATTGCATGTTTCACATGTCAGTCACAAAATGAGTACAAATATTTTCCAAAGCACGTAAAGTTTATGTGTTTACTCTGAATAAAAAAGTTTCCACTAAAGTTTAAGATGCTTTATACTTTAGTGGAATTTATATTGTCATATTAATCAAAAAATATTCAATGAAATTAATGACCACCCCTTTTATGGTAATTTAAGGTTGTGGTTATGCAGAAAAAACTAGAATAAGAATTAATAATGGTACAAGGTTTGTTAGGTTAACCATGGTTTTCTCTGAATTGTGTTATTTCTATTGTCACATGCTATAACTTGGCGACAAGATTTTTATCTTGTATAAATAAAACTTAATTGCACGAATTATATACTTAACAATAGCATAAAATTAAAAATATCTTTATTAGGTCTAATTCTTTTTAAATGTTTATTATTTAATTCCTTATAGGGCAAAATTGTATTTCGATTTATTAGAAATAAAAATCGGTTTTATATCTGGGTATACTATCTAAGGTATAATATTTGTCTAACAGTAAAATATTGTTAAGATAACTTAACAATTTTCAGCTTAAAATGAGTATCCTTTATTGGATTATTAATTTTTCGTATTGGGTAAGTAATGTCCCATTACGGGGAGCTCCATTTTTCGCCAAAGTTCTAAGGTTCTCATGTCTGACAATGTCCCATAGGAGTCTTTGGAACTTCTTTAATGTCATTCAATATGCAGTACATAAGTACTTTCTCAGTACATAATTTGTAAAGAGTATGAGAAAAAGGTAATATTGTTGAAGTAACCATCCTTATAATTCGATGCTTATTCTCATTCTTCCAATATAAAACCTTTGGATCTATGAATAAATACTTCAGTCGAAATAGTTTCAGTTTATTCTACCAATATGTAGCGTTTACAGGTTTAACTACGTTCAAGAAGTTGTCTACTTTATACAACTGCAGAAAGATGCTTATTCTTTTTATTATGAAAATACATGGTAACGCCATCTATACCAATCTTACCGAAGTATTAAAATAAACATTTATATCCTAGAATAATGTAAGGCAAGAAGTTTAACTTAATATAACTATTTTGCAGCTACATGGGAGGCGAAGCACCCACACTTCGCCTGGCAATCGCGTGGCAATGATGTAGTCTTGGTTACGACGATACATTTTTTGTTCCCTCTGCTTACTTGATAATTAATTTTGGATTGTTTTCCTGTGCTAAAGTTGTGGCTGGCTTGAATAAGGATACTCGATAAAAATATTTAAAGATAATTCAGCTGTTTTGACATAGAAAATAAATCTAAATCTAAATATTAAATTTGGGATTCCAGACGCTCCATGAAAGAAATACAAATAACTGACCTAATTTCATGTATGTAATTTGTATGTTACATACCGCATCTGAAAAATCTCATTGTGAGCAAGATCTATATTTGTTAATGGCATCAACCTACAATTCCTCATAAATATTCATAAGTGTTCTGTGAACAATAAATCTGAAATATGTTTATTCCTGAGAATTAAAGAAAAATATTCCATTTCATTGAAATACTAAAGGTACAAACACAATATTTCATATTTAGAGCATTTTGTATATTGGTACATTAGATACAAAATGCTTCAATCTATTACAAAAATATTAGATTACAGCAACAAAAGATAAGAAAACGACACATAAAAAGAGAAATCAAAAACTAGTTTAATTTACAGTTATTTTGATTCCCACAAAAGAAACTTACGTCACGTTTTCGGCATTTTTAAATTCTTTTTTATTTCCCACTTTTACCTCCTCTACCTCTGTGATAACAAATATTATGCTATGAAATTAAAGTTCAATTGTCACCATCGCTACTTGAATGACATTACAATTTGAGATAACCCATGAATACATTATTTTTGAACAACGTATTTGATTCCCCACAGACTCTTCTGATTAAATGTATCTATAGAAGGACAGAATAATATTTGAATACCGGTTTGGGAGCCATAAATATATAAATACAAGCACTCGAACATCAAAACGGTTCAATCTCCCGCCGTATTAGCTTTAGTGTTCGCATTAGTTGATGAATTTTTGCATGTAATTATCATATTGTTTCATATATCCCAGCAAACGTCGATTAACGAAGCAACTGCACCACTCGACAAGTACGTGAGCATGCATAAATATTTACTTCGTAGAGAGAGAATTTCTAATCACTAGCCCTGCGCTTATCAGTTCTGTGTATAAAATAAATAAGTGGACATTGCGTACGAGGTGTAGTTCTCTGGAAATCGTTCTCATTGAGTGTGTCTCTTGATAAATCATCCGATAGAGAAATTCTCAGATTGGTTGAAAGCTAAACCTGTCTGGTAAGTTTTTTTAGTACATATTTTTATTCATAGCCTAAAAATCGCATGTGCAAAAAATATATTCATAATTAACGATGATAATTATGCGTTGTAAACTTTTTAAAACTTTACTATAGGCAACCAAGTAATATTTAAAAATAGAAATTATTGTTTCATTAAATAGAAAGTTATACATTAAGAATAATAAATTAAATGGAGCATTTTTTTATAGAGTTATATTATCTCAAGTTGTAATATAATTATTTAAAACACAATTATTCCATTTTCAATTCATATTACCACCGTTGAAGATCGCCACTCGTATGAAATGAATTTAAAATTATAGTTTGTTAACTGATTTTATATAAAAATTACTTAGAATAAAAAAAATTGGATTTATTATAAGATATTTATAAGGTCATCAGGTTTCAAGTGTCAGTATTGCCTGGATATCAAGTTAAGCTAATAATCGTTAGAGGTCGTTATAAGTACTAAAGCGAATTTAAAATTATAAAAAATCTAAATAGATGAACAAACTATAACTCGCCACAACTCAATTGTGTTTTATGGCATTCTATTTTTAAACAAACATAAGAGTGTTTGGCCGCTAACACAATCTAAGCTAATTCACTGGAATTGGAAATATTAATAGAACATTACGCTATAAGTCTACTTTGTAATAATTGTAACCGATTTATTTCAGTTTTATTCTTAATTATTTTTTTACAAATCTTACTTTAGTTTATTTAAAGGCAAGAAACATATGGTCGGCATATACATTGTTACCAAACAATGTATGTGATGAAAATACTTTCAGAAAAAACTTCAAGAATAGTTATATAATAAGTTTTTATAATTTTTTTAATAGAAAATAACTGTATAAATATATAATTAAAAAATGGTTACCTAATTCATAGCCTAAGGCACTTGCCTTGACGTTCTGAAACTATTTCAGCAAATATTGCGCAGTGGAGTTTAAACATGCGCGTGCAAAGATGCGTCCTTCACATAGTTCAAGGCTTTGCAGAATGGAAATTTCCGTTCGTCTCAAATTCTCTCGTGCACTCAACGTGATTGACGTACAAGCCGAGTCAAAGATGAATTGCGGTCTCTTTTTCTACGCCGCCGAGCATATTCGCTCAATTAACGGCCAAACGACGCATAAAGTTGGCCCAATTTAAACAAAACAGAATCAATCGAAATAAATTCTCGATGTTCGATTTTCAGACCGAACTTCAAACTTTATTAAACTTAAGTTGTGACGTTTACAACTTTAATAGAGCATCAACGCGATTTGTACAATTTGAATCATTGAATTTATTAAAGATACCTCCCAGCAGAACATTTATAATGTTATCCCGAGGGGAAGTTGCTTAGTTCTCATGTTTTTATTCCGAGAAGTACCCACAATTCGCAGTCAAAATATTTATCGCCGTAATTTGGCTATATTTATATAATATCTGTCCGTGTGGTAGTCAAACGTGCGTCTATGTGAACATGTGGGTGGCATTTTGGGAGGCGGTGGAGGCGGCAGCAGTTTTGCGTGTCCATTTTTAAGTAGCGCCACGTGATTCGCGGCTATCTGCGATTTTTTGACGTCGCGCCAAAAAAAACGCCAAGCGTTTCTCTCGGTTTTCTTCGCGCGTTTCTCTATGTCGCGTGCAAATGTATCAACGTAGGTGATTGCCGGCTCAATCAGCTAGCCGGATTGCGAATCTTATGTGCCGCTGCGCCGCCGCCGACGATTTTCCCACTGATCAGTGGAAAATCAGCGCGCGCCGAAAAACCAACCACTCGGTGCCTACAACAGCACTATACAAAAACATTGAGTACTTTTCCAAAAACAATCTTACGAAAATTCATGGAAAGTTTTTATAAACACTTAATAAATTGTAAATAGTTGCACAAAATTGGAACCTTTAAAGTGTGTCTGGCCTTCCTATCGCCCCATCAATTATGGAAATGAACGTTTTGTATTCACAGGTAAACAGTGCACAAAGTGATCTTTATTTTCTATTTATAAAAGTTGTCCTCGGTGTCAATGTTTTAATATTATAAATATTCGGGAGTTTCCTTCAAAACTAGTCATTACCTACTCCGATAAAGATATCGGAATGTTCTAATCAACTGTCGGTATAATCCTAGAGGTTAAAATAGGTAATACACGATAAGGAAATTGTCAAGGAATGTAAATCACAAATTAAGGATGACTGCCAGTAGAATTTGCATTTGCATAATCAAACGCATTTCATTTTGCATTCTAAAGGCTATTTATAAATATTCAGAAGCGCACCCAACCATTTTCGTGCTTCTAAAGCTTCCACAGCTTAATGTCGGGGAGTTTAAAGAGCATTTCAAGAATGTGTTTTTGCAAATTTACAGCTCCAGACGAGGTGCGCTGTTTTCGTCAATGCCGCCTGTTACTTGTCGAGACACAATTTTCTAAATTTAACAAAACGTTCCATTTTCTGAACGCGCCTCTGACCTATAGACATGCATCGTCCGATTAACACTGAAGTTCCCGCAAATTGACCCAAAACTTGAATTTTTCTCGTTGATAATAACATTCTCATTATCTTTGTAAAAAATCGTGTAAATAATGAAATCTTCTAATTCTTTTGCAATTAAATCTCGCATGTCTTTAAATTACTGTAATTGAGATTCTACGTTGTTTGGTAATCCAACACCAATGACACACTGAAAAATATTTGGCCTCAGAACGCAAAATGATGCGCTACCGTATGTAAAATAGAAGAACACCGCGAAAAAACGTAAATAAAAATAAAGACACTACATTTTAGTTATTTTCATGTATTGTAACATTGTATACGGATGGTTTTTGATCCGTGTTAAATGAGTTATTTTTCCGCAAACCCTACGAGTTTTATGAAAATTGTAAATAAAATTAAGAGCCAAAAAAATGACGTGTTTTGGCCGCTAAATAGGCGAAACTCGGGCCAAACTTTCACCCATTTTATTTATATTTATTTACTCTATTAATCAATTATAAATGATTTTATGACTGACATGTTAGGATTGAATTAAATTTTAAAAATATTATTTACGATATTCTTGCGTCATACGAATGTTTTATTTTCAGTTTCAATGTGTATTTTTAGTTGTTTTGACATTCAATGGCAATAACATACAGTGAGATTAAAATATAGAATGAAATTGAAATTTTGGAATAGTAGAAGAGGATTCTTACTTTATTAGCACATACTTCACAAAAATTTGATGGGTTTTTGCAGTATTCGACGACATTAAATGTTTTTACTGAATTGTATTGGTTTATTTGTTGATATTTCGCAGTAAAAGATGTAACAATATGTTTTACTTATTCGATTTATAGTTTTAGTGATAAAAAGTAATATTCGTGTTTTATTCATTGCAAGTTGTACATTTTTGTGTTAACAAACATAAGGTGGTATAAAATTATAAACAACAACGACGCAGGTTGTTAAGCAACAACATATTTTCCTGTTGATAGTAAATAGTTTCTTGATGCATCAGTTTCTGAAATTTCGAAATGCAACAGGATTATCGTCTTTTGCTTCGCTCCTTGAGGTAATCAATAGACGATAAATTCGAAATTTTGTTTTTTCTTGGCTGTTTTACAAAAAGTATTGATTAAGACACATTTTAGAGTATTTTGTTCATCCTGACTTTCACTAAAGTTCTTCGAGCATCCTAAATATTACCACCGGTGTCCATATTGGAAGGAATATTGAAAAAAAGCAAAGAAAAACTCTTTCTTTTCATGCATTTTTAACTGCACTGTGAAATAATCACATTTACATAATTTGCAAGCGTTTTGCCAATGTAAACAAACCACTCGTGCATTATTCGTGGGCAGCGATCGCGTCATCAGCCACCCAGAACCAAAACTAAATGCGCAATTTTCCTAAATAAATGAAATACTCAAAAATTGAACGCCCAGAAAATAGTAGATTTTGCGCTACAATTGGTTTTTGTTCATACCAGACATCAGCAAATATTGAAACATCACAACAATGGACAATACAAACAATAACATTCACGTTCACAAAGTAACATGCTCACACTTAACATAAATGCATTAACACTTTGGCAATTGTCCCAAGAATAATTAATTTACACTTTAAGTGATAAATTTAAAGAAAATTTTAAGTTGCATAAATGAATCCGAAGAAATATCAAAGCTAAAGGAAAATTTGAAAGAATCTCCTACTATTAAAAAATCTCTAATTGTAAGTTAAACATATTGAAAAGAATTTACAAGCTATTGAAAAAGCAATAAGAATAAACAAAAATAAATTTGGTATTTAGTTGATGAAAGGCTTCTTACTTCCTGCTGCGTGCAAAACGAAATATCTGATTATCCATAGGTTTGCACAGAGGTTTACCATGAATGGATTTTTCCATTCATATTCATCAAATTACATTGTGTAACGCAATATCTGCCTTCATATGCTTTTAATGCGGGTGTTTTTATGTTATTTTTTAGCATTTACACATAAATAAAGTTTTCGCAGCTGAATTATAATAAAAAAAGTATATTAAATAACGAATGTGATACTCTCTAATCAAATAACAATAATCAGAAGCTACTGGAATCAACATCAACCGTCATTCAAGATATGTTTACCTAATTGTAAGTCTAGATTAAATTTAAACAATGTATTCATTTTCGCATTCAAAGAACAGTAATCTAAGAAGATGATAACCGGTTTTATCTGTAATCAAATAAGTGTTGTCTCTTTTGAATGAACATACCACAATGTAATAAAAACGGATAATTAAGCTTGTGACAGTCATTAGTTGCACGCGAATAATTTAAAAGCAAATGATTGCCAGGTGGCGTGGCGTGTTGGCTGAATTTAATATTGTTCCGCGTGTATTGTATATTGTTATTCGTATTGTCTCATTGGCGTGATATATCAACGAATTAAAACTTGATTAATAGTCTGACTTGCAATATTGCCAATAATTGTGAGTAATAAGGAGCAGTAAAAATATGACCTTCATATGGTATGACGCTGATCAATTTCAGTGGGTACTTGCACTGTTTCAGTGCGATGGATACTTATTATGAGTTTATTTAAAGACGTTTTGACGTTTTTTATTGGGAGATCCATCGTGGAAAGTTTTCGTCATAGCTGATAATATTGCATCATATTGGATCTTCCAATAGGCATTCCAACTCATTCTAACAATAGTATACCATGGTAATCATTGTGTACCTCCGACTGGCGCCAATAATTTTGCTTGTAATACTTACCTGTTTATTGCAATGGTCATAAAAGGGAATATTCTAAAAGTTATTGCCTTGTAACCCTACCTTATCCTCAACCTGTCTTTATTATGTCTCCGATCCCCGTCGTGCCCATGGAGGAATACCATAGTTTTAGACATGTTCAGACATGTCTGGTTTCAAAGCCTGGGTAAACACACCCAGTGGTACGCAAACGTGATGTTGTTTAGCCATATACAATAAGAGTATGAAAATAAGCACAAGGCACGTCTGAAACTTTGGTGTTTATGAATGGCTGGTAGCAGTTCTAGGAACAGAAATGAATACATTCTCTGCGTCATATTTCGAGCAAAAAAGAGACGGCTAATAGAAGTTTTAAGTGTGCTTCCGAAGTTCAGGCATTGAAAATCGGCAAATATTGGTAAATCTTTGCCTGTAACATATGCATTTCGCCATAAATCTTTAGATATCTGATAGGACTTCTTAAATGTGGGGCTTTCACGGCTTATTGTCACTGCCGGTAATATTTTGCGACAATGGAGAATTTTCTGCATTCAAATCCACCGGCGACCATTGGGTGGGGGGTACCAGCAACGATATGATCGCTGTCGCTGCCTATAGGCGCAAAAGCAAATTTCCAAGCCGCCATTCGTGTGTTTACTGCCGCTTTAGGTAGACGTCTCTGCTTCGGTCCTCTATACGCCGATCGTCTTCCAGTTGTGCATTCCGCCGTTTAGTTGAAGATGTCGCTTAAAAACAAAGAGCTCGCTGCGCCCTTGCATGTTGGGGGAAAGGTATTTATTCTCTACTACTACCATAGTTTGTAGTTTACCCTTTTTTCGAACCGTTCAAAGCCGGTCTTACCAGTACCAAATTATCTATTTTATAAATACCCAATTATGGTACAAATACAAATTGTGTTGCTTTTTTCCTATTGTTATTCATCTAATTATCTTCAACCTTGTCAAACCTTTGTAATACTTTCAAAAAAAATGTATATCACCATGACTGTTATCTGGTACCGGCAAAATTTGTGCAAATATGAACATATTATCGATCGCCATGTTATATCAAATGGCAATAAAGTTTAAATGCTCATACAATATCGGCTTTATTAATCATTTTCTTATCGTGGTTTGTTTGTGAGTAACCAAAAAGATTACGCCCACCTACAGCCCACAGTTTTTCACTCTGTATTTGCAAACAAATGAAATGTGGGTACCGGTATAGCGAACTTCCAGTATATTCGCGCGTGGAAATTTCCACTACTTTTGTTTATTTTTAACTTCCACATGCGGATGCATAAAATCGTCCTCTCTTTCTCTTAACAGTTACTCGCGCTTATGCATTGCAATTTAGGTAGTTACTCCCAAAATGTCGTGTTCAAATCATAATAATCCATTGTTTCACTATAGTGGAACAACAGTTAGTACTTATCAACACACAGGAATGTCAATTGAGTACCTATATTGCGAATTCGTCACGCACGCGTCCATGGAAAATTCCATTAGCTTTTATGCCCATTTAGGGGTCGGAAGTTTCTAGCCATTTCAAGAGGGTACCATGAAAGGGTCGCATACAGTCTCTAAAGAAACTGTGGCACGCCCAGTCGACTTTAGGGACGCGATAACAGTGGTTGGCACAAAAGACAAAAACCTGTTGGGTTGGTATTACTTGTGGTACGCTTTGTACACTTGGGTCGTTGCATTAGAAAGACAACATGCTGGTAACTTTCCACTGCAACTTTAATACCTCTAGTCGATTCGCACATGCTTACAAAATGACAACCTGTAATAGTTTCATATAACTACACTCGTTTTGTAAATATTGACTATTAACAATTATTAACTATGAATCATATATAACAATTCCACGTCTTTGTTAATTTTACGGTTACCGGCGTAGTTAATTAATCATAACTACCATACAACTTGATGGAACTTTGATTAGGAAACTATTAAAATTGCAATTTATTTTTAATCGATGCTTGCCCAAGTAATATGCAATAAAAACTAATGGTTTCCATTAATTAGATGATAACGAAGATTTGTATTAATAATTTCTTCATACTAGAATAATCATCCAATAAAAATATTGCGTAGTATAATTTCTTGTCCTAAATGAGATTACTCAATCCTTTGACATTGTTTACTATCTGTTTCGACTCACTCCTTGAGTCGAAAAATGGCGACCGATTACTAGATAGTTTCATGCTTCACATTCGCAATGTTTATACTGCGCATCGGGCTAGATTATTTTTGAAGAGTGCCGGCGGGCGTAATTTTGCAGACATTAGAGCTCGTAGGTAAACGACCTCAATTCGTTTGGGCCCAATTTCGCCAATTGCAAACAATGTGAAATCAGGCGCTCAGGAAACCAATTTTGGTACTCAATGACGCACGCACGCGTTTACACGCCTAGCTACGCGAAAGAGTGTGATTGCTGATGGATTTATAACAATTTATTCATTAAAGCAGCTAGATAAAAGTAACGAGCAATTGTTTATTTATTCATTCATGCGTTTCTTTGCAGAGACCCCAGTTGATCTCCCAGTACGATCAAAAACGTGACGGTGTAAGCACACAAGTGATAATGACAAAGTAAGTTACATATTTTTCCAATACTTCACCGAATCTTACGCTGATTAGAAGGATAAATAGGATAAGGGATAAGGATAATACGTATAAAATAAGTTTGAACGAAAATTCATTCATTTGATCAATATTTAGTTTTAGTAATTTATTTTATAATCTATTATTTAATATTTTTTCCATTATTATTTAATATTTTATCTATTATGATTTAACATTTTATCCATTACTATTTAATAATTAATATTAAAATTACAAATCACGAGTGATCAATGTATATTTCCACATGTTAATTGGTAATTTAGTATTGAGATACATTCAGAAATGTGTGCATAAAATTCGTGAAAATATACATTGCAAAATTCGCATCGATATCCATTTGACATGTCCATCGTTTGCTTCTTAATATGTATTTGTGTTGTTGTGATTATATTTTTTAAAGTATTTCATAAGCACACAAATTGGCGCTTATCGGAGCTGCCTCAAGTGCAGTGTTGCTGCAACGTGTTTTGCGCTACTCGTGCTGAAGAGAGCTGCGGAAAGATGAGGACTTCCAACGGTACAAACAAACATTTACTTTTATTACTACTATTTTTATATCTAGTTGTATAAGAGCAAAATGTTGATGAACACTTGGGTTAGGACCTCAGTTATACTTGTAATATTTTGTTGTGTCCTTTTTGCACTACCCACTCACAATTCCGGCATCCATCACGTATCATATTCATTCACACAACCGCCATCTTGAATATATCGCCATTTTATTTTCACGTCCACGTGTGAATGAAGTTTTAGTTTTGTAATGCGCCAGGTTTTTTTTTTTCGAAAATTACTTTAGGTCTATCGATGGGTTTTCTGTGGCTAATCTCTCATGATTTTCAGCTACAAAAGTGAGAAAAATGAAGTTCCTGTGCCGCTCGCCAACGGATCAACTTTTCCACTTTTCGGACCAGCACAGAGTAATGAAGCCGATGACTATGATCCGTTTGAACATCGCAAACTTGATCATCCTACTTCGTACGTTTCAGATTTATTTACTAGTAAATTATGAAACTAATTTTCTGTTTTAACAGGGACATGGATACACTTATTCATTTACTTAAAGGGAGTCTTGGTAGTGGTATCCTCGCCATGCCGCTGGCTTTCGCCAACGCTGGATTGGGATTCGGTCTGGCGTGCACATTTCTCATCGGTTTGATATGCACCTATTGCGTTCATATCCTCGTGAAAAGTGCGCATGTTCTTTGTAAGAGAACGCGCGTACCTTCGTTGGGCTTCGCCGAGGTGGCTGAGGCGGCGTTTTTGCAGGGACCCGAATATTTGCACAAGTGGTCCCGTTTTGCCAAGGCAATGATCAATTTATTCCTCGTGATAGATTTACTTGGATGTTGTTGCGTGTACATCGGTTTCATTGCTAAGAATGTCAAGCAGGTAATTGACTTTCACACAGAGTCAAACGTGGACCTGCGATTGTACATGACGGCACTGCTGCCCCTTCTGCTATTAATGGGTTTGGTCCGAAATCTCAAATACTTGGCTCCGTTCTCGATGTTGGCGAACCTGCTCATGGCCGCCGGAATGGGGATCACGTTCTACTACATCTTTGATGAATTGCCGTCGCTTTCCGAGAGGCCCAATTTCGTTGAAGTTACCAAACTGCCCATGTTCTTCGGAACTGCCATCTTTGCCCTGGAGGGTATCGGTGTAGTTATGCCCTTGGAGAACAACATGAAGACCCCGACGCATTTTATTGGATGTCCCGGAGTTTTGAATACTGGCATGTCTTTCGTGATTAGTTTATATGCCGCTGTTGGTTTCTTCGGGTTCTTGAAATATGGCGACCGCACTGAACCCAGTATCACTTTGAATTTACCCAAAGAAGAAGTGTAAGTAAAGAATATCTGTTCCCCCGGCTAAGAACATAAACTACCGTAGTAGACTTTCATCTAACTATGTATCTTTACTATAGATTGGCTCAAGTTGTTAAGCTTATGATCGCCGTCGCCATCTTCTTCACATACAGTCTGCAGTTCTACGTGCCAATGGAAATCATCTGGAAGAATCTCAAGCAACATTTCGGCGCCCGTAAACTTTGGGTCGAGTACAGCGTGCGAATGGTCATCATTGTCGCTACAGTAGGCATTGCAATTGCTATTCCCAATCTGGGTGGCTTCATCTCATTGGTCGGAGCTGTCTGTCTATCTACCTTGGGCTTGATCTTCCCCGCACTAATCGATCTGATTACCTTCCACGAGAATCCTGGTTTGGGTCGGTTCAACTGGCGTTTGTGGAAGAACCTCTTCCTGATCCTCTTCGGTATTGTCGGCTTCCTTACTGGAAGCTACGTCAGCATCCAGGAGATCTTGGAGTCATGAATGGGGTTGCGGAGGAATATTTCGATCTACGTGAGGCTTTAGGCTTGGTTGCGCGCAGAGGTTTTGCCCTGAGAACCTCGGCCCCGATTGGTATCAGCATAGAGAGTTTGGCCTATCCGAAATAGAGCATTAGACTTTTGAAAAATAGTAATTGATCATCATTAGCATGCCGTGGTCTCGTGCGTTCCAAGCTGGACGTGTGCAGATTCCACGAGATTTTTCAATCACGCAATGCATATTGACTGTGATTTCGTAGTATTTAGTGAAATATATTTATATATGGGAGAACCTAAATTAGGGACGTAAAAACAAGCACACCAAAAATGTGACTGTAGATCGAAATGTGCACTGCACTAAATTTGGGAAATTTGTAGCAACGACATAAGGACGTCGGATTTATACATTTTCTTTTAATTTGCTATTAGTTTATCGACGTTTTTTAATGTTCTTGACATATTGTCATACAATTGTTTCTCGATAATGTGATAATATTCTAGGACAATTAGTGCTAACTTTGCATGTCTCGCGTAGAAATGTTTTTTTTTTGTTTTGATTAGTACGTATTTTAATCCGACGTCGCGAAATAGCGCGAAGACTAACAAATTGTACGATTGCCATCCAAACAACCGAAGATGTCGCAACAAATGCAAATCTTTCGGTTATGAATTCATGACAACAGGGTATTCATTTATGTGAAAGACTAGACTTCATAACTGAATTATTTAATTTTGTAATTGTTAACAAAGTTCCTTAAAACAGTTTTATACGTGATAAGGGTTTAAAAATAGAGACATGATGGAATCACACTGATTGTATACTTTTTGGACTTTTAGACGTTGTAATTGGTTCTACTTAAGCAAAACAAGACGAGATATTTTTCTACTTATGATAAGTGTTGGACTTTCATTTCTTTTCCAAATGTATACACAATAAAATCAGTACAATATATTTTTGGATTTTTAAATACATTGTAATAGTTTATTCCTAAAATTTATCCGAATTTGTTCCTGTAAGGTGATTTTATTTTGAGCACGTGCAGGATATGTATACATTTATGAAGGTGAAACTTTCGAATGTCAAAGCAAAAGCATCATCAAACAAAATTAAACAATTTAATATTTAGATGTAATTAAAAATTAGCTCGTTTTAAATTTGGCGTAGGGCAGGAGAAATTTTAAGAAAAATAATCAATTCGAATCATATCCTTAAAGATTTTGTGGTAAATTCTGTGCTTTGTTTGATCGCCGTTTTATTGCGAGGTCATTTTGCGTGTTCTCGTTGGAGAATAATTAATTTCTAGTCACAATCGAAACGTATACTGATTTTTATGCAAATCTGAGGTGTCCAGTCCGAAGCCTCCCCTTGAGCGTTGGAAAGTTTGAAATCATGTCATTCCATCCCCTCTATCGCAGCGAATGCTTGAGCGCGAAATCAACTTACTGCAGGTTAGATCAATCCTACACAATCTCCAACCGTTTCCCCTTTGTTTTTGCGGTAAATAAGACGAAATTTACCCAAAAAATGAGTCAAAGAATCACAAGAAGTGCCGCTGCAGGAAAAAACAAGATATCAGAAGTTGATTTGCCTGCAGCAACGCGACAGAAAAAAACAAAAGCCTCAAAACCAGTAAAACAAGCTAAAGAAGATCCAGAAGACAGTGAAGAAATCACTGCAGACAGTATCTACTCATTCACTGCGAATGATATCAAAGGATCATCGGTATCTCTCGATAAATACAAAGGTAATGTTTGTATTATTGTAAACGTTGCATCTCGCTGCGGTCATACAAAAAGCAACTATACTCAACTTGTGGAACTACATGAGAAGTACCACACGAATAAAGGCCTACAAATTCTTGCGTTTCCTTGCAATCAATTCGGCGGACAAGAGCCTGGCACCGCTGAAGCTATCTGCAAGTTTGTTGATAAGTACAATGTGAAATTTGATATGTTCGAGAAGATAAATGTCAATGGACCAAATGCACATCCTCTGTATAAGTTTTTGACCGATAAAATGCCGGATCCGAAAGGTAAAGGTAAGAATATTAAATGGAACTTTACGAAATTTATCATTGACATTGAGGGACGGCCGGTGGAGAGGTTTGCTTCATCAACAAAACCTTTAACTTTGATTGATACTTTGAATAAGTATTGGTAAACTTTTTGTATTATTAATCTGTTTTATATACAACTTTGATACGACAATTATAATAAATTGTACATTAATTAATTACATTTAACATGTTTCAGTAATAAAACTGAAGATTTAGTTGATTGTATTATATATTCGGCCAATGAAACGTTTTATACCTGCATACAAGAAACAACTCCTGAAATTATAACAAAAACCTATAAATTAAGACACTCAGAATAGCCAGATACACAGTAAATAGATTTTCATAGGTCGTTATCTATAAGAATAATCTAAAAAGAAATCAATAATATCTTTAAATCTAATAAAGAAATCAATTGTTTTGTGAAAGAATGTTCTTCAAGTGTTTGAGATTACGAACGTACTTTATTATATGCGGTATGGCACACCTGTCGGGCGTAAGAAAAGAGAAGAGCTTTGTGATGTTGGAAACGATGTGTACTGTGGTGTGCATTGGTGTGGTTGAAGACCAAGTGACTGAGGTGTGCAAGCCGTCAGGCTTGGCAACAGCGGTAGAAAAAGTGCGGTGTTCAGAAGTCTGAAGAGAGAAGTGTCGAAAAGGCAAGAAAGTTAATGAAGGAAAAAGCTAGAATTAGCCTGGTAGAAATACATTCTAGCTGGCAGGAGTGACGATTTGAATAACATTACCTGTGTGTGGCGGCGGCTTACCACGTTGTGGAGCTCGGTGCTCGATAGATCACTGCAGTTAAACAACGTCGAACGTAGCTAGGCGTTGGGTGAGTGACCACTTGGTCGCCCCCCACTCAACAAGCAGCTGCGGCACCGTCCACGAACTCCTGATTGCGCGGTAAAAACGCGAATGAAGGTTGGGGGATTCGCTTGCAACGGTCCCTGGAAAAACCCATATGCACAAAAAGTTCCAGAGCAAGTACCATTAGTAGCGAGATCGGATTGGGCCGTGTGAAAGTTACTATTCCCTTACAACACTATGTGGTAGAAGAAGGTTGTTGAATAAATAAAATACTTGTGTGTGTGTGACAAATTTGGAGGGATACATTTCCCACAGTTTCTTCATATTTTGCGATGACTAAGAGGAATAGAACTGAATTGATTCAAATAATTAATATCAGTGTCACTGTACATTCATTGAATACAATTTGGGCCGACAAAATGCTGGATTCCAAAAGTAAAGGTACAAATATTAAGTGGAACTTTTCAAAACTTATTGTGACTGAAGCCATTTAACTTTGGTTGATGCTTGGAATAAGAATTGGTAAACTCTTGTAAGGTTCATCTGTTTTATATACAATGTTGATATATTGATACAGTAAGTATAATAAATTATACGTCAATTAATTAATTGTCATATATTAAAATAATAAAACTTGATTAATATGGGAAGTCGTTTTTTATCTTCTACCAATCAAAAGTTGGATAATTGCATATAAGAAAACAATTCCTGAGATACCAACAAACACCCATTTCAAAACTTCCATCACAGACAGAAGGGTGAGGCACATGGTAAGTAGATCGAAGAGGTCGCCTTCCACAATAACACCCTAAATAAAAAAAATATATGCAATTTACACTTCAACAAAAGATAAAAGCAAAGAAATACCTGGCTTAACCAAAGGACAGGCATTGTGAAATTCCGCATATTCATGGTATTAGTAACGTCTTTTCCATTTAACCGAAATGGTCTGCATATTATGTTCATTTGCAAGTTTATATAACCATCCAATGGGGCTCCTACAAGCTAAAATAAATTATATTTTCAATTGTGGCATATATACCATAATGTTATACTTACTGGCTGAATGTTTAAATATGATTCGTGTAGCTCTTTCCTGGGATTTAAGTTGTCTAAGTTTTCAAGATATTTCTTGTCTGCATGTAAGAAGTGTGGAAATGAGATAGTTGCAGGTAGACCTAAACAAGGATATGTATCGATCATGCCATCCAAGAAGCAGGAAAGTTCTCCATCCATGCCTCGTGTATAGTGGGAGCAGTAGCAGGAATTATTGGGACAGGCATTTTCTTCAGGCATCCATGTTGTTTCGTCCATCGAAAATCGGTAAATGTCTATGTCGCGAGCGATACCTTCTTTTTCATATTTCAAGCCTACTTTTCTGAAAGTTTTGGAAATAAGCTTTTTATGTTGTTATCATAATTGAAAAACATAAAATTGAAAGTTACTACTGAACTATAGTTTATTGTGCAACGAGCGTGTAATTGCACATGGTCTACGAGTATGACCTGTTGTGGCACGAACCGAAGGCTACAAGCATACGAGTAAACAATGTGCATTGCATGCGAGTAGACATGTCAGACGATGATGAAATATCGATATTTTTCGAGATCGTTATTTACAATTTTATGATATATCAATATCTAAATATATAAACTGACCGCATGCGCTATGTAGGACGCAGTCTCTAGCAGCGGAGCGGCGTGCACGTGCAGTGCATAACACACTCACGGCCTATTGCAAGCACATCTGTGCTAGTCTAGAACTACATCATCTAGCAGACCTGTTATGATCAGGCGTAGGTTGTGCAGATGATAACTTAATCGACATTGTTAATATAATGTATACATTATAATACAGAAGTAGAGAAGACGTGTATTGTATGCATAAATGTTTATCATGAAGAAATACGATAAAAGAGAAATTATTACACATTTTAATTCCAATATAAAAGTCGAAAGCACTATAGATTGAGGCCCAACAAACATATTGTGAATTGAGGCGGTTCTTTTAAGATAAAACTGTTTTGACATCACTGGAATATGTCATTTCCAAGTATATCACTTAAATGCAGCCTTTGGAACCATCATTTGATTATTATCAATTGTAATTGTATTATTACACAATAAAATGATTCATTGCATCAGTAAACACAACATTATAAACATATAAACTACGAACACTTGAGTGGTGCGGTCAGTATTGCGCCTGCGCGTCCCGTGTGACAACGGCGTGAGTTGCGCTTTGCGTTGACGTTTCGCGAACATTCGTAGCACAAGGTAATAAAATGATACTACTACGCTCGGTGCAGTTGATCAACATAGCAGCGCTATCGCTACCATTGCTACTACGATCTGCGTGCGCTACCGATTCAATTTTCGCTAGTTGCTCGTCGACGTCAGACACCTGCAAAATCGACGAAGGCTGTAAAATGACCGAGCTAACGAATCCCGAGAATCCGAAGGACGCCGCGTCTATCTACGACTTCCAGGCGCGCGACATCAAAGGCAATATCGTTCCATTGGAAAAGTACAAAGGGCATGTTTGCCTGATCGTCAACGTCGCGTCGCAGTGCGGCTACACGAAGAACAACTACGCCGAACTGCAGGAGTTGTACGAGGAGTATGGCGAGTCGAAAGGACTGCGAATCCTCGCATTTCCTTGCAACCAATTCGGCGGACAGGAGCCGGGCGGCAACGAGGAGATCTGTGAGTTTGTCGCCAAGAAGAACGTCAAGTTCGACATGTTCGATAAGATCGACGTGAATGGGGGCAACGCTCATCCTCTTTACACGTACTTGAAGCACAAACAAGGAGGTACTCTAGGTGATTTTATCAAGTGGAACTTTACTAAGTTTGTTATTGATAAAAACGGCCAGCCGGTGGAGCGACACGGTCCGAATACTAATCCTAAGGATATGGTGAAGACTTTGATGAAGTATATGGACGCCTAAGCTATCTATTAGATTTTAAAATTTACTTGTTTGCACTGTTATATTGTCGTAGAACTAGTCTTTCATATGTAATTATATATAATGATATGAAATAAACTTTTATTTAGTGTACACGGGCCCTGACTAATTATTTTGTAGTCGTTAGTGATATAGTACTGCAATTACTCAATCGTCTATTTCAAGACAAGCACTCAACAAGATAACAACAATTATTCCACTACTAGAAAACGTCTAGACATCTTTTTGGGTTACACATTCCAAACGATTCATTAATTTACATAACTTTAAAAAATTAAAGTACGTCGCGACGTATCTTTGCATTTGAGTGGAATTTAAAATATTGTTGTCAGGAATAGATTAAGCCAGAAAAAACTTGAACATTGGTCAGATTACTTTAACACAAACAAACTTGGTAGAGTGGTTATATTGACTCAGGTATTTAACCTAAAATGTTATGATGTATTCAAATGGGAGGTGCGTCTCGCTAGTGAGGCCCGTAGGGGTGTCAGGGTAGGCGCGAGAATTTACAAAAAGAACCACAAAAACTGCTCGAGCTGGCATATTTTATATCTAAAACAGTGTGGTAAGTCCCGTAATAAATCAAGTAATTGACTGGCTACACATGCTTCAGAGGAATCAGAACCACCAAATGACGCTCGGACGAATGATTTTTATACCTAAGCAAGGTGGGGCAAGTCCCTCAATATCTGAAACTAGAAATCAAAGGACAGCACATACTTCAGTGGAGTCAAAACCGGTAAAAATTCTCGAATTGGCTTATTTTATGCCTAAATAAGTGCGTTAAATCCCTCCATAGCTAAATCAAAAATTGAAGGCACACACATGTTTCGGAGGAATCAGAAGTGTGATAAGTCCCTAAATAGCTAGAACAAGCAAGTAACGGACAATACGTGATCCCAGAGGAATAAGAACTACATAAAAATGCAACTTCCTTTTATTTGATTGGCAAAATTAAAAATGATAATAACAAAATAGAGAAAGATAGCCAATATATCTGGGTCTCAAATATACAATTATATTAAATAATTTATATTAAAATAAATTATATTAAATAAGAAGATCGTATCTGTGCTTATCGGATTCATATAAACATATTTGCAATAAACAGAATACTTATTGTTAATAACGTGATATCAGTATTCATTGATCATAATTAATTGAAAGTTTCTGTTGTACGCACGCCAATCAATAATCAATATTTAATAATTAGACATGAATAAATAATGCATATCTCCTAAGCAAACAGGACTGTACATGTAATGTCACTAATAATCGATTAGCAATCATCTCTAATATTAAAAAAATAGCCAACTCACCTGCATATATCAGTGGAATAAACCTCATATGCCCCCGACTTTTCAATGTTCGGAGGAGAAACGCCAATGTCGTATCCATCCACTTTATTACACACGCTATTTTCTCCTTCGTAGAAGTTTGTATATTGCATATCTTCCCACGAGTAAACTTTGCCAAGTTGTTTTATATCATTAATGCCGGTATTAATTACAAATTTTCCATCGTTTGACATATTTTTCTAAAAATAAAATCAGTTATTATCGAATTGCAAGACTTCTGTTGTGGGGCCACTCGAACTTACGTGACCAAACATACTATAAGACATTGTCAAATCATCGAAATAGTCAATCATTTTTATATTCAACAGCATGATTGCAAGACAAATCGCTTTGGAAAATATATGGTTATTTGGTTTATGGCATATTTTAATTCCTTTAAATAGTAACTCATTCGCTTTGACGTTGTAATATACCTCATAGTCATCCATAACATTCGGTAGAATATCTTCGATGGTATACTGAAATATAATCTCAGCGTTCTCTAGAAGTTGGTAGATAGCGAATGCAACAAAATTCAAGGACCTTATTTCGAAATCTTCAGGATACTGGGAACGTTCTTCATCATATTCGAAAGATTGGATGTTTCTATAGGAAATATATTCCTCGGTAATGAATTCAATGTCGTATTTTCTTCGATAATTTCTACGAAATAAATATAATTTTAAATGTTTCAGGTTACATTACCTTAACGTATATTTAGTTTAATTTAACCAAAAACAGTAAAATAAACATAGATAAACAAATTTTACGTATTAATTGACGTTTTTATTAAACTCTAACGATAGTAATAGGACAAAATTATGCCAAGATTAATTATTATATAGATTTACGAAACGTTAAAACAAAAACTAGATACAAACTTGTAAATGAAAGGTCCAATTTCTTTAATAAACGCTTTTTCGCCATTAAGGACACCATCAACGTTCTGCACAGTCATGAAATAAACCGAAAAATCCAAGGGAAAAGGTAACTCAACAAATCTATCCCACGCCATTGTTCCATTTTTAATTATCGAAAACTACAAAAACTGTAAGATTAGAAAACATTGTCAAAACCTATGTCTATGTCAAGTTTAGGCAAAGAAAAAGAAATCAAAAATATGTTAGTTATCCCTATCCTATAGTATTACTTACTTCACGAACAAAAATATTAATTATTAACGGCAACAAAATTAAAGCAAAGACTATGCTGAACACTGTGAGAACAAAACCGATAATAGCGGTCCATAGCAAACAGCGCGTTTTTCGTGGCAATGATTTGAACATCTCGTTTCGTGCGTTTAGAAACAACTGATACCAAAATTCGAATGTCCCACACTCTGACCTACCTTTTACACCTTGATAAGAGGAATACAACTAATTAGAGATAATCATCGATTGTGTTAACCGATTAAATACAGTACAATGTCCTAGTAACTAAAAAACATGTATTTTTGCACAATTTGGAGATATGCATTTTTGAAGATAAATGGTTGGTGAATTAATACATTTTTGATCAATCGTGCAGGTGTGAATCAACTTAAACTGATTTTTCTTATCTAGGAATCATTTACTAGTATTGATTAAACAGTATTGTTGGAAATCTTATAGTTGCATCCTGAAAATAGAAAAAAAGCAAATATATGAAAATTCGTGAAGTGCAATATATTTATGCAGAAATATTAATTCCAAACGATGCTCCATCGCACTCATCTCATCATGCTAGTTTACAAAAAATATCGTATTTATATTAATCGAATAAAACACGAACTCTGTGTTTGCCTTTTCCAGTGATCCAAAATATACAAATAGTTATTCTTTATGAAGAGTATGAAGATAGGATGTGATTAAAAACGATCAAAATCGATCGTTCAAATTGCGTACTACAAACTGCATTAATATTCACACAATCTGTTTCGCATTGTTGTCGGTTCGATAGTAAAAAAATTGAAAAAAATGAAAAGCACAAAAAATGTTCAACCATCCTCCATCCAAGTCAGGCAACTATCTATTAGTCCCTACTAATATCAACAATATGTACACATATTCAATCCATTTACAAATATTTACGTTTTGCATATCGTATGAAATGAATGCATTTTTTAATAACAAAAATATATATACTGGCTGTTACATTCGTATTAATAACATAGATGAGGTAAATATTAATTTTTGGAAGTTCCCATTGTTTCTCGAATTACGCACCTGCACACGAAAGAAGGAAATTAATAAATTAAAAACCTAACAATATTACAAACGTTGACGCCAAAAAAATACATTCATTAAAGTGTCATTCCTCATTGCAGTTCGTTTATATACAAAAAAAGTCTGTTCCTCACTCCTCGCTTATGAAAAAACACATAGAAAACTCATAAAAAATATATAATATAAAAACAAAGACAAATATGAAGAAAATGTCGATGAATAACAACGATTTGAAACGAAATGAGGTGGCAATGCATGAAAGTCGAAACGAATAATTAAGAACATATTGCTTAAAGAATCTCAATTCTGTGGTCTACACCTTAAACTACGTCCTATCGATACAATAATAATTTACAATCATAAAAAAAACCTATATAAAACAAGGTACCAAAAAAATACGCCGCTAAAAGACGCAGTTACTTTGCTTATTACACACTAGTATAATTCATTTTCCGTTTTTAGTTTAAATAACGAGATCACAAAACCAAATATTCTGCAAAAATTGACACAACCTTATCTACTGCTTCTTTCTTTAAATATTTCACCCATATTTTTTGTGTCGTTAGTATCTATTTAGGTCGCTGTTTCTTTGTGCACATCCAAAAGTTTTCTTCGCAATCACATTCATGTTGATTTAACACATTCAGTCATACCACTCTCAAGCATTCCAAATTGAATAACAACGTTACGAATGTTACAACTAGAAAAGTCATGACCGGTTCCATAAGAAAGTAGTATGTTTTGTATTTTTGAGTGATAATATAAGTGTAAAAGTTACGAAGCATTGTCCACATCAATAACTTACTAGTTGTATTAATTCGTAGCTAAACAACATTTTGAAAGTGTACTAACCTACAATTATTAATCGTTTTTGAAATAAATTAGTTTTTTTTTTTACATGGACACGTCCGGCGCCTCCACATCGGAGTCGTCTGTGTCCGATGAATCCGAGCTGGTATTGTCCAGATAGCTACACTTTTCGTCGGGATCGTAGTAGAGCTCGGCACCGGGGAAGATGTAACGACTGGGGTTGATTAGGTAGTAAGAGTTCGGCGGCAGGCGGTCGGTGATGCTGCGCTTTTGTTTCGGCTCCCAGAAGCCTTGCATATCATGGCTGACCACTGGTGGCGACTCCTCGTTACTCGCATTCGTGTCCTCTTCCACCACTGGAGAGTCGAGAATGTTCGCGAAGGTGTTCGGCTCGTAGCTAGAAGTCGTCGATGCCGAGAGCAGGTTGTCGCTGCTAAGGTGCGCATCTTTTGTGAGGAAATCCACACTCGCCAAATCTGAGTCAAAATTTGGAAGGAAGCTTTCCGCGTCCAGTTTCTTAATCTCAATGTCGTCGATATCCTTAACAGTCTCGACGTCTGTGAAGTTGGAGTTCTCTCCGATGCCGGAATCGCGCGCTGAGTCTACGGACATGTGGCGTTCTTTAATTGACAATGTCGTCTTCTGTTTGCATTCGCACTGGTGCAGGCAGTCGCAGTCCTTCGGTGGCTTTGGTGATGTCGATGCCGGTAGCAAGTGTAGTGTTTCTTTGAGCATTTTTGGATCGAACACACTTTCTTCCCAACCATCACCTAACCTGAAATGAACAAATATAAAGAGGTTAACACCGTCAAACCAGATACATGAATTATGAAAGAAAATATTTTAATCTGTTTATCATTATTATCAACTAAAAGTTCACAAATAACCTCTAGGTACTTACATTTGACACAGGTGATTGATAATTACATCACAGTCGCCGAGAAGTTCCACATCAAAGTGACAATGCGGAAGGGGTTCGCGATTGATGAGAATCTGCGGTACATGTGCGGGTAGTGAGCTGGGAATGAGTGCGACCGGTCGGACCTTCAGCGAGCTGCCGATAACAACCAGTAGATCACATTCATTCTTATCCTCCGACATCGCATCGTGGAAGACATCCGGGAGACCCTCGCCAAAAAAGACAATATCCGGTTTCATGATGCCCGCCGTTACCAAGTCCTGCAGCTCACCAGGCTCGCGATCCTTCAAATCGGCGATGGCTATCGCCGGACCCACGTCCGGTCGGCACTTCTCACACACGGGAATATTCTGTGACAGAACAATATCTCGAATCGCATCTGCCGTCACCTTAAAGCCGCACTTGGTGCACGTGGCCGTCGCAAACGACCCGTGACATTCAATCACACGTTCAATATCGGCAACCTTCTCCAGCGTGTCAATATTCTGCGTGTAATTACGCAAGAGTTTCTTGTGTTTCTCCAGCAGTTTGATGAAGCGATGGCACGGGCTCGGTTGGAATTTGCCTGGGTAAATATCCCGTGCGAATTTGTAGAATGGACGGGGGTCTAATTTGAAATACGTGATGTCAAACATCGCCTGCGGATCCGGGAGATCTGGGAAGTCGATTGCCAGCCGCGAGTAGATGCCGTCACGTGACCGGAAATCGGGTATTCCACAAGATACCGACACACCAGCCCCAGTAAGAACAATCATATTCCTAGCACCTAAGAAAAGTTAAGACATGAAAATCTAACCTTGTCCAAGCGAAATACGCCACATACCTTTAAGCAGTCGAACAATGTCGTCCAGTGTGTTAACATGTCTGAGTTTGGGTCTTTTTGGTACAACCACGCACATGTTGATTATCAACTTCCAGAGAGTCATGTCGTCTACATATTGCGGGATTTGATCCTGTTCAACTCCCAAGTCTACCAGAAGCGAACGTGGATCAACTCCATTGTTAATTTGTTTTTGGATCTGCAATTTTATGATTGAAGACTGTTTTTGGTACGTTTTTCTATAAAGATCTTACCCATGCCATGTTCCCGGGAAGTGGTTTCCACTCCTGGCCGGATAAATCAGACAAGCCACTCAACTCACTCACGGTGGACGCGTTGTCATCATCTGCATCAGCGTCGATGCTATCTTGTGAGAAGTCTGGGTGGGTTGGTGTCTGATTTAGTGAATCGGATTGATGTGATGGTGTCGCGCTTGATTCCATAGTTGATGCTTCATAACCTGAATCACAATCCAATGGTATTCCTAAATGATATTCACAGTTTAAATAAAGTCGCGCTCAAGAAAATAGCATCCTATAAGAATAACCGGACACTTAACTTAACCTTTAAAAATAATCTAACAAAAATAACTTAACCTAAAAAAACAAATCTTAAAAAATCGAATATACGAAAAACTTTAAAAATGAACTTGACCTAAAATATAGCCCAATCTAAATCAATCTACTTCAAAAAAGTAGTTGCAGGTGAGAATGTGTAACTTTTGTATTGCCTCAATGTAATTCCTTAACAGTTAAACTTCGTTAAAAAATTATGCAGGGGGAAGAAGTGGCGTTTGGTAAACCTACAAATTTGTTAAATAAAGCTCTGTTCTAAATTATGTAATATATAATGATAAAAGAATAACCTAAAAATCGATCCGACCCCTATTCAATAGTTAGACACTTCAACATAGGTGCATTATGCCAGAGCCGAAGTATACAAAACATAACCAAGCACCGAATAGTATCCCCGGTAATATTAAACAAATACAAGCAAATTGAGGTTAAACTTTCGAAAAAATATTGACACGAACAAACTATCTATAAGTAAAATCTAAGGATATTTTTGTTGGAGACATCTTTTCAAAATCAGTGCTGACCATGAAAGAAAAAAATAAGCCGTTTTGGATTTATTTTAAGTAAGTTTATTCATTAAATACCAAATTTAAAATCCGGTTTTGACAGCTATAAATTGTCGACATCGGCGGAAGTCGGTGGTCGAGTGAACACGACATTGTTCGAGTCGGTGATCGGACGCATACACACACACGAATCACTCGTCAATCTGCTGAATTTCGCTCGAGATTCTAATCCGTTGTATTATTCCAAAAACGAAAAATTGTCCTAAACTGAACAGCGTTTTTGTACTCGATGTGGCCCTTGCCAGGCTCTTGAATTTCTATCACTTGCGATGAACGGGAGCGATTGCCACGCCTACCAATATGTCCGCCGACATTCCTACCGATTCAAGTACGCCATATTGGATCGCAAGTGCGACGCCTAAAGGAAGAAACATATTTTGCAAATATTACCTTCAAGGGGATCGGCCGGGACGTGCATCGTTGCGGGAAAGCCGGAAAAGTCACCATCGTCACACGGCACTTCATTGCTCGACCCACTCAAATCCAATTTAATGCGTTTCACGGGCGATCCGTGTTCCAGAGCATCCGAATAGGAAGCCATTTTTGACACGAATAAGACGAGCTGCCGTGTGCGGCGCACCAGTGCTGGTCGTTCGCCGACGATGTTCGCGGAAACAGAGGTCGCTGTGCGCTGATTGGTTGCGACGTTGCTTTCCGGAATATTCGAAATTGAGGCGTAATTTAAGAAAATCTTCACGAATATAAATGAATTAATTTCGGTGGTATTCGCTAGCATATTTCATGACACAAAGATGATACATGTTGATAATTTCTCCTTGATTTTGTCAAAAACGATGCATTGTTGTGAGTGGCAACAGTGTATTTCCTAATGCGCGTGCGCGAAACCTCCCCACTTTCGGAACCATTCTTTCTTTGCTCGGAATTGACGGGTCCGGCCGTCGTGCTACGTTCCGCGTAGAATTTCCTCAGTATTAATAGATTTTTTCCGAAATTTCTCGTAAATATCACACAATCATTGCGCTAACATTCGCACGCGTCTGTTAATTACGCCAAGATGCCGAAGAATAAAGGTAAATGCATCGTGTGGCCGGGCCGAAATGCCTTGAGTTAACCTTGTTTTTTTGACGTCTGTTGACTCGTACGGGTGCTCGCACATTTATTGCTCATGTTTTCACACGCTCGTTTGTTTGTGGTGCGCAGGAAAGGGAGGTAAAAATCGTCGTAGGGGTAAGAATGAGAATGAAACCGAGAAGCGTGAGTTGGTGTTCAAGGAGGACGGCCAGGAGTACGCGCAGGTGACGAAGATGCTCGGCAATGGGCGCCTGGAGGCGATGTGTTTCGATGGTGTGAAGCGATTATGCCACATTCGCGGCAAACTGCGCAAAAAAGTCTGGATTAATCAGGGTGATATTATTCTCATCGGTCTGCGAGATTACCAGGACGCGAAGGCTGATGTCATTCTGAAGTATACGCCGGACGAGGCGCGTAATCTGAAGACGTACGGCGAATTCCCAGAGACGGTGCGCATCAATGAAACAGTCACGTTCGTCGAAGACGGCTTGGATGAGGATATTGAATTTGGTGATGATATTAGTTCAGCTGATGAGGCAGATCCAGTGGATGGTGTAAGTAATCGTAACGTTTTTTGTTTCAAATTTATTTGTGAACGCAGGGTTGAGCAACCCTGAGATCCGTCGAATGTTTTTGTTCGGCCCACGAAACATACTAATCCCAAAGGGAAATCCTGTATCGAACACGTACGTCGATTTGCGGGCCGACAAAATAATCTACAATTTTTACCGACCCGATCATAGAAGATTTGCTCAACCCTGCATTAAAATATATTTGCGAACATTCTTATACTTCCGAAATAGTGTTATATCTTCAGAATGAATTCAACTATGTTGTCGGTATTCATATCAGATATGAAACGTCGATATTTGTATTGATATTTTCCATATATCGATTTCAAATAGGCGTGTCAATAATAGATCGATATATCGAAGATGTAATATCGATTTTTGTTAAATATCCATGTCCAAAATTTCGATTATTTCGATTAACATGGGAACTTGTTGGGTCACCAAGTGACCCGCGATGAACGTCTACTATAACTCAAAAAGTTTTCATTTTTTATGAGAATTTAATGCATAATTCATAAACATAGGTTTTCGCAAATTCAAAATTGATTTTATTTTGAGGGAATATTTTTGAATAGTTGAATACTATTTCAATTTTTTTTTACCTGCTGAATAATGTTCTCCCCTAAACAAGAATGTTGAAAATTGTAATGGGCTTATATAGCTTCTTAGCGTTTTGTTCGCGTCGAGTTTCTGTAACTCAGTTGATAGAGTTTGCCTCGTTCCCTCGGCCGTGGTTCGATTCTTGTTTTCAACATTTTTTTGTTTGTTTTAAAACCTTACAAAGGAAATTTCGATATATGTTTATCATATAGTAAACAGTATGTTGTTTTTGTTTAATACAACTTCGTGATTTTGTAATTTAAATTGCGATATTTTTGAAATTGTATGCATATAAATCGTTAATTTTAATATTGTTTATTGTTTCAGATATGATGTCAATTGAGAAGGATAATAAAAATATTGTTAGATGGAAGAACTCTTTCTGAATCTTCAACAACCACATCCAAACCAACAAACACAAGACCAGCTATTGTTTCTGTAGATTCCTTCACCTTTCTCTATTACCTCTAGCCGTTAATAGATGGTATATATTTATATACTTTGAACATACTTTCTACATCTGTTCTTTATATATTTATCTTGTTCCGATGTACCATACTGAATATAAGTATAACGTATTCATATGCGTACGTTGGGGGAAACAATATGACATGATTTCATTGTTTGGACCTGAGCATAATATAAATTTAAAAATATGTTTTATTTTACTATGAATGAGGGCAGTTTTTTTTACTCCGACGAATCTGAGCAATTGAGTGTATTATTGTACTATCTGTTTTGTTAGGACTGTTTTTGGTTATTACTAATATTTTTAAACTCTAGTAATAATAAAAGTCATTTTGGAAGTATTTGATTTTGTGATGTATTTATATTTTATTTTCTACCATCACGTGTATAAATTTTTCTCATAAAAACTTGATGTTAATTTACAAATTATTTTATTCATTCCAAACTTGATTGGATAAATAAAGTTAACATTGTTAATCGTTGAGTGATTAAAATAGCAAAATCAAATTAAGGGCATTATATATCTTCAAAGGTGAAGTGGAAGGGACATGTGTTGGAGAAAGTCGAGGTTTTTAAGTACCTGGGCTTTCAGTTCAAATACACGGGTGTATGGAAGGAGCATGTGAGGTGGGCACAAGTGAGGGCTAGGTGTGAGAATGAAACGGAAATGGGGTAAGTTGTGGATGGGGAACTGTGTAATAGCTGTGAGAATGTGGGACGTGTGTGTGAAGCTTTCTTAATGTATGGAGTAGAAGAATGGGGGATGGATGATTGGGATGTATTAGAACGCGAACAGACCTGGTTTCTGAAGGACCTGATGGGGTTAGAGCGGTCAACCCCGGAGTATGTGGTTCTGCAGGAATCGGGGAGTCAGTAACAAATGGGAGGCATTTGCGAGAGTGGCGAGGTATAAAGAGAAATTGATGGGGAATGAAAGGCTTGTGAAAAATGTGTGGCTCACCTCTGCCACACATGCGGTTCGGAGAAGGAGGGCATACGAAGTGGTGGGGCTTTCCGATGTGGCGATCTGTTATATGGACGGAGAGGGGCTCTGTGAAAGAATTGGAGAGGCAAAGTAGAGTTAGCAGCAGCACATATAACCCGACATTTCAGAAGGTCCAGGTGATCGGGCAAAGACCATGGTACTTCGGAGACAAGAACATGTGCCGGATGAAGAGAGTGATTCTGGCA
Source organism: Weissflogia rhopalogaster (assembly GCA_019419845.2). Classification (NCBI taxonomy): domain Eukaryota; kingdom Metazoa; phylum Arthropoda; class Insecta; order Coleoptera; family Staphylinidae; genus Weissflogia; species Weissflogia rhopalogaster. Next base: position 3,100 of record WSZQ02001240.1, on the reverse strand, counting down.
AGGGCGAGATGTGGGTCGAAGGAGAGAGGGCGTAAGGGATGGATGGGGCCCGAGTACACCCGGTGTGTGTGTTGTGTGGGAAGGGCTTGAATACCTGGGAACTCCTGGCAAGGGAATGGTTTCAGGTGAAGATGGAATGGGCTTTGAAGGAGGGCAGGGGAGGAATACGAGTAGTAGTGTGGTTGGAAGAGACAAGGAAGGGGTTGGCGTCAATCACCACATTGGTAAATATAAGAAGGAGGAGAGTGGTATGAGAAGTGACTCGTGGATATTGCTGGGGCTCAAATTCGGTTTTTGTTATTATTTGTATATGTATTTAATTGTTTACTATTTTTATGCTTATTGTATTGTTATCATTTAATTTAAGAATTGTGATTAATGTTTAGTGATATTTTGAAGGGTAGTGGGTATTTATAAAATGAAGTGTTTAAATGCCAATAAAGGTTCCATATGTATATCTTCAAAGTTTAGATTTATTTGTCGAGCATGTTGAAAACATTCTAACGGGGAAATCAACTTTATCGATGTTTATGTAATTGCTAACTAATTCAATTGAATTATTGTTTATTAGTTTCGTAAATTTGTAACTAATATAAGCTAGTATGTCAAATGACAGTGAAATATCGCTCTTCTCTATTTGAACAAAGGTTCTTATGGGAAATAGTGTTACGGCCCGAAAGAGTAGATTTTATTGAGATGAAAAAAAAAATCAAATTTAGAACGAGAGAAAATCAACTAAAGTCAGCTAAACACAAAATCAGCTCCTGTAAAGTTTTAAATACCGGCAAAACGTGGACTCTCGAAAATTCGTTCAAAACTTTTTTCCGACTGAGACAAAATATAGACTAATTGTAAGTCCCAATACGTAAAGAAAAAAAAAAGATAATGGATAGTTTTTTGACATGCTTATAGGATCGGTTAGGCGAGAATTTTCACGCAAGTATCATTTACAATATCAAAACTAAAAAATAACAGCACATTCTCTATATAAAGTCATACTTATCGGCACAGAGTACTTATCGGTTTATGAAGATGTTGGGTGCAACCTTCAATAGCCTGACAATTCTGGGAAAGTATACCCGTGGGAAAATCTGCAATATACGCTGATCGCTGATGATTTGTTATTTATTCATGACTTACTATTATTAGTTATTGATTTTCAAATGAAAATCGATCAATTAATAAAAATTGAAGAGAAGAACGTTTTCCGAAATTACCATATTATCTGAAAAGAAAACTACGTGTTTGATTATTAACTATTCAAATTGTGATTTGGACCATCAAAATATTCATTGATTATTGGTTGTATAGCGTTCGAAACCTTCCGAATATGTGAATTAGAATAGGTTTTCCACGGTGTGAGTTACAAGCTAATCGGGATTGTGTTCAGAATTTGGATGTGTAAACTGCTAGAACGTTAATTCGTAACTAATATGCTGCAAACTTCATAATAATCATATAGTAAATTTCATTTTAATCATATATTTTATTTCATATATTTATTATAATTGCACATGAATGATCTACGTTAATCTAACAACAGTGTTAACAGGTAATTTTTACATCTGGTTGATTATCATTTTATAAATTGTCAATGAACGTTCCATTAATATATTTAAGCGTCCATATACTTCACCAAAGACTGCTCCATCTCTTTGGGATTGGTATTTGGACCGTGTCGCTCCACTGGCTGGCCGTCTTTATCAATGATGAACTTAGTGAAGTTCCACTTGATAAAGTCACCCAGCGTACCTCCTTTCTTGTCCTTTAAGTACTTGTAGAGAGGATGTGTGTCATCCCCATTTACGTCGATCTTATCGAACATGTCGAACTTGACGTTCTTCTTGGTTATGAACTGGTAAATCTCATCATTGTCACCAGACTCGAGCCCACCGAATTGATTGCAGGGAAACGCTAGGATGCGAAGACCTTTAGACTCCCCATACGCGTCGTACAGTTCTTGTAGTTCGGTGTAGTTGGTCTTCGTTAAACCGCACTGTGACGCGACGTTGACTATCAGGCAAACATGCCCTTTGTAATCTTCCAGTGGAACGACATTGCCTTTAATGTCGAATGCCTGAAAGTCGTAAATGGACTCGGCATTCTTTGGATGGTCCGGATTTGTTAGCTCGGACATTTTACAGTCTTCCTCAAGTTTGCAGGTGTCTGACGTTGATGAGCAACTTTCGAAGATTGAAGCAGTTGTGCTCACAATTTGTAGTAAAAGCGGTGGCGGTAGAGCTACAGATTATATACCGCACGGAGTTAGAGAAACTCATGCGCAGAGAATACGTTTAAATAATATATCAAAATACGGAATATGAAAATTAATGATATACGTGTTCCCACGAGTTGGCAATCTATGCTGGGACGCAATCCCAATCAATAAAGAAGACTAGTAGTCCACCGACATTTATTAAATTTAATTATAACTAAAATATCAAAGGCTTCCTACATTTATGTAATTGTAAAATTAGCATCACCCAAAACAGAAGTTCAAAATATATTCCGCTAAACCAATCATTTTCATGCAAAAATTAGGAAGGGGTAAGAAACTGGTGCAGAAATGATGTGAATTCCATTTTGATCATTCACATCCCCACCATGAAAAAAGAGAGTTGGTAAACGAAGCGCCCTCACCTGTACATCGTTCATTATTCAAGCAAACAATAATATCCTATTAAAACAGTAAATAATCATTCCTTTAGATAAATATTTCTCTATTTTTAATATTACCAATTAGTAAGAGGAATTATTAAACCGCCGCTGCAATTGTTGATCCATCTGGGTGCTCCCTGAAGATTAAAAAGATAATAAAAACATTTTTGCATTAAAAACCAGCTTCCCAAGTGAGGGCGCTGCTTAAGATTGTATATACTGCAAAGTCTTACCAGATTTTTACAGATGGTTCTGTTGATCCCTCATTGGTTTTGTCTGGCGCTGGTATTTTTAATTCCTCATCTGGGTTTTGAGACATTTTTTAGAACTTGTGATTTTTGAGTATTTCTTCTGTTGAGGCTATGGCTATTCTTTTTGCTATTGAATATATTCAGCACTTGTCGATATTTCCGGCTGTAGTTTTTACGGATTCCAAATCTGT
>WSZQ02001129.1:3838-31676 GCA_019419845.2 Weissflogia rhopalogaster | reverse complement strand
AACATTGATGTTTTCTAGGAGAAATCGACGTAGAAATTTTACCAGTGATTCCAACAAAAGACCTGACCGCGGCAGACCTTCCTGACGTAATCGACAAGACATATCGTATCATGCAGGATCAACTGGATCTAATGACGACGAAAAATGGTGGCTGCACACCTAACAACAATGTTGTTAAGCAGGCTTTAGACTGAAACACCCATTTTATTTCCCCCTAAAATGAACACACACAAAAATAATAAGTAATCAGTAATCGTGTGATGAACAAAAATTATGTTTGATAAGAATATTACGATTTACCACACCGATAACGCAGTGAGAATACGATATATCAATGTTATATACATACATATAAATATTTAAGAAACTTAACTATTTTTAAAACGACGATTATATACACCGAAGTTTGTTTCGGACGGGTGAAAATTACAGTAAAACTGAAAATAGATTTTACCAGAGTAGGTAGAACCTAGCAAATTATCGAGGATCAAATCGAGAAAGGCGTTTACATAACAATTATATTAGCACATTGAAAATGTAACGAATTTTGCTCGTTTTTTGCTTCGACTTCACACAATGATACAACAATGAAATGTATTTGTGTTTGAAAAATGTACATTATTTTTAAAATTAAAAACTTAACTTGTACTCTTTCTTCTATTAATAATTACATTTTTAACATACATTTTAAATATTTTAGGCATAAATTGTAGAGTGTAAGAGGAAGGGTTGAATCTACTGTAAACCAGTTAAGTTACACTTTAACCTCAAATATTGGTGTACATTTTTGAGGTTAAATCGATTTTTGATAGCCTATAATGAGAAGTTGGAAAGCATTGTAAAATCGGTGAAAAATCACTGTAAGTTTGCGTTTATGTTGCAAGAAACCGCCTTATCTCATGACCTACTTTGGGAAATCGATGAACGCATGCTGGCTGTGCCAAGTTTGCTCTAATTCGGCAAAGTTCTTGCATTTCGATATTCGCTTCGATTTCACTTTGTTTCCTACATCCAGCCTATGGGTGAATATAGGCAACCCAACTAACTTTTAAAAAAGTTTTAAATGAATTAACAATTTCTATTATTGGTTTATTAATATTTATTATGTGGTTTTTAATTTTTTTTCTATTCATTTTATTCAAAAATAAATTTTTAGAAGTAATTTTTGAAGAGAATTACGAAAATATCAGTTTGTAATAGGCAGCCCAACTTATATTTGATTGATAATTTTTAATTGGCAATAAATTAATGATTACTAGTTTGTTTTGAGTGACGTTTATTATATGTTATTACATGTTTTGACTATTTATAGTTTTGATGAATTACTGTTAAATTATTAGTAATATTAGATAAATTATTACCAAGTGTTTAAAGCGCATGCGCAGAATATTGATTTCAGTTTTAAAACAATGTACCTTGTACTTCCAGAATTAATAGGTTAACGTTTGTCTATTCTACGAAACAATCGAAACGATTTGAAGTTTTCGAAGATCTCGTGTTTGTGTACGTGTGTGATGCGTTATCGCGAGTGATAAAACGCGTGTTGCGTAGTGTTTTCGTTGGTGCAATTTTTTGGCTGTTCGGCTGTGTTGGAATACATCTGCGCGCAGCGTTCAATTCGGGTGAGTCATGCGCACAGGCGGCGCTCGCGCGACAGTCGCACGGCCATGTTCGTAGCTGGCGTACGCATACGCACGGCACTCGAGTGGTGAGCGAGGCAGGCCAGCGCGCAGCAAGCAGCAGAGTGTGTTTGCGTGAAAAGGGGGGTGTCTGGTCGCCGCGCATCCAACCCCTTCGCCGTGAGCAAGTGCAGCAGGAGCCAGTGTGCAGGTACAGCCACCGTTGACGTTGTCGTTGTGTGCGGTGAGGTGCAGCAGCAGCCGGCAGGATGGCGGGCAATCAGGGCATGGGGCAGCTGATTCCGATTGTGAATCGGCTGCAGGATGCGTTCACGTCGCTGGGCGTGCATATGACGCTCGACCTGCCGCAGATCGCCGTCGTGGGCGGTCAGTCGGCTGGTAAGAGCTCCGTATTGGAAAACTTCGTCGGCAGGTAAGAAACAACAGAGAGACTCATTTACCACAATTTCTACAATTCTCCCCTGTATATACCTAATCGTCCTGCAAACATCGACACACATTATCGACTTTTGCGGAGGCGATTATTGACCCGACACTGTCAAGTGTCAAATTTTTGACATTCGATGAGATTTTCTCTCGAAGACGAAACGAATTCTTTGGAATGTTGAAATTTCTACAGTTACAAACTAAAAATTATTGTAATTTTATGAATCATGGACGTTTTGTCGTTGCTGACATGCGACTGGCCCCTCTCTATATACCCCTACAATTGCGTTTTAATGACAATTAAACTCATCTTCATGCGTGACTAATGTACAAAGACAAAAACGCTTTGTTTCATTTCAAAACGAATTGAAGAAAGCACCAAATAAGCTTCCACAACTGCCCGAATGCTTTCTTCAATCGTGTTTGGACGGTCTTTTGTTGAAAACAACGCACGGATGTGCGCCTCGCTCCATTTTTCCAACCTCAACTTTATTGATTTGTGCAATGTCGGTTTATGTAATCTTTTCGTAAAGTTTACAAATTTAATTTCTAGTTAATCACGTTAATTCGACGTTGTACAAATGCTTTATTACCTTGTCATTTTATATGCACCTTTACTTTTAATATTTACAAATTTGATGGAATATTAAACAATCAAGTATCTAAAGTATAAAAAGGATGAGCATGTTTTTTGTAACTATGCAGAATATATTTGCCAGTTTTTTTATATGTCAAATCTTACATTTCAACAGAAGTTTACAAATTTAAACAAAAGTTATCCGACATATTTTTTAAAGTGCAATTTTGTAACGTCTGTTGTCTAATTGTCATATAATTAGGATGAAAATATTGATTTCAAAATATCGATAATTATCGGTAACCTACCGGTGGTTTTATAACGCAATTTATTCATATTTTTATTAGTAGCTGAAATATCAATACTTATCGATAGTGATACTTTTTTCAACCTTTATTAAAGCTCTCGTTTTAAGATTTGTTTATTTCAGGCAATGACATGTTTTCTTGTTGTTATAATGCAGTTTTCTGACTGAAATCAATCTATCTGTTTGTTTTTCGTGATAGGGACTTCCTTCCTCGTGGCTCCGGCATCGTCACAAGGCGCCCGCTTATCTTGCAGCTTATAAATTCACCCACTGGTAAGTTGTCTCCTTGTAAACTTTTAAAAATAATCATACGCTCAATATTATGCGTGCTTTTTAAATATAATCCCGTTAGAAATCCATGACTTAGATAATTGTTAATATAGCGTCAAACACCTTCAAAATATTCTCCGAATATTAATAAACGAATTTAGTACGTATCAATGTATACGATGAGTCAACATTATCTAAAACCCCAAATAATTAAGTCGAGTAGTTGATAAGAAACACAATTATACGTAAAATAATAGGTGCATGATAGAATTGTATACAATACGTATTCTAATAATTAAAAAAAAAAAGAAAGACATGATGATTTATATTAATTTTTGTTTTTGTTTGAATAGAACATGCCGAGTTTTTACATTGCAAAGGAAGAAAGTTTGTCGACTTCAATGAGGTGCGTAAGGAGATCGAGGATGAAACGGATCGTGTGACGGGCAGTAATAAGGGCATTTCGAATGTACCCATCAATTTGAGAGTATATTCACCGAATGGTATGTGTAGATTCCAATTGGAAGTAATCTTCGGGGTCTAATGGGAAGTCTCATAATTGGTTCTAACTTGTTGCGTTTTGCAGTGCTCAATCTCACATTGATTGATTTGCCCGGCTTAACGAAGGTGCCAATCGGCGATCAGCCCTTGGACATTGAGGCGCAAATTCGCGGCATGATTATGCAGTTCATCAAGCGTGAATCGTGTCTGATTCTCGCTGTGACTCCGGCGAATACGGATCTGGCTAATTCCGACGCTTTGAAGCTGGCTAAAGAGGTTGATCCTCAAGGTATTGTTTTTATTTTTTTCCATTTATAAAGAATCTCCTTAGAAACAAATCTCTTTGATAATATTATTTCGCGTTTCATGCTATTTTGAATTTGTTTCCCTCTAAGGTATTCGTACAATTGGTGTGATTACAAAATTGGACTTGATGGACGAGGGTACAGATGCACGTGATACTCTTGAAAACAAGCTGTTGCCGCTGCGTCGTGGATACATTGGCGTGGTCAATCGTTCGCAGAAGGACATTGAGGGGCGGAAGGACATCAACGCGGCTCTCGCTGCCGAGCGACAGTTCTTTATGAGTCACTCGTCGTACCGTCACATGGTTGATCGTATGGGTACGCCTTACTTGCAGCGCGTTCTCAACCAGCAGCTGACGAACCACATTCGTGATACTCTGCCCGGTCTTAGGGATAAACTTCAGAAACAGTTGCTTACGTTGGAGAAAGACGTTGAGCAGTTTAAACATTTTCGACCTGATGACCCTTCTATTAAGACCAAGGCTATGTTACAGTAAGTGCATTTTTTCAGTTTTAATTTTTATTATTTAATGACTACGTGCTATTTCTATGTAATATAGAATGATTCAACAATTGCAATCGGATTTTGAACGAACCATTGAAGGATCTGGATCAGCACTGATCAATACAAACGAGCTGTCGGGCGGTGCGAAGATCAACCGATTGTTCCACGAGCGTTTCCCCTTCGAGATCGTCAAGATGGAGATCGACGAGAAGGAACTGCGTCGCGAGATATCGATCGCCATCCGGAACACGCACGGTATTCGAGTCGGGCTCTTCACGCCCGACATGGCGTTTGAGGCGATCGTCAAGAAGCAGATCAGCCGCCTCAAGGAACCGAGCATCAAGTGTATTGATCTCGTCGTCATTGAGCTCTCGAACGTGGTGCGCACTTGCACGGAGAAGATGAACCGCTATCCGCGACTGCGCGAGGAGACGGAGCGCATTATCACCAGCTACATTCGCACGCAGGAGCAGACGTGCAAGGATCAGATTCTCCTCCTCGTCGACTTTGAGCTCGCCTACGTGAACACCAACCACGAGGACTTCCTCGGCTTTGCTAAGTAAGTTTGCTTTTCTCTGCTGGTCTTTTTTTTTGTTCATTTTGCATGCGGGTGTGGCTGGCGTTGGGTGGCTATTAAAATTAAATCGAAGCCTTACAAACAGTGCGCAGAATCAGTCCGAGAGTCATCAGTCGAAGGCTGGAACGCGCCATGCTCTTGGTAACCAGGTGATTCGCAAGGGTTACATGACGATTAATAACCTCGGCCTGATGAAGGGCTCGCGAGGTTATTGGTTTGTGCTGACGTCGGAGAGCATCTCGTGGTTCAAGGATGAGGAGGAGCGCGAGAAGAAGTACATGCTGCCGTTGGATGGGCTCAAGTTGAGGGATATTGAACAGGGTTTCATGTCACGTCGGCATACGTTTGCTATCTTTAGTCCAGATGGACGTAATGTTTACAAGGTAAGCTCATTCATTATTTTATATTTTATTATTAATCATGTACTTGGGGTCTTTTAATTTCGATATTGCATCTACTAAAGTTTTTGGCTTTTGCTTTATGCAGGACTTTAAACAATTGGAACTTGGATGTGAAACCGTCGATGATGTTGATTCCTGGAAGGCATCCTTCCTCCGTGCTGGCGTCTACCCGGAGAAGCAAACCGAACAGATGAACGGCGAAGAGGTATGTATCATTCGTTAATATTGCTGCGAATATCTGTATGCGACTCTAAATGATCTTGTTCTCTTATCACCGTCCATTTACTTTACAAAATCAGATTGCTCAAGTGAGTTTCCAAACTACGAAAACATTTCGATAATAATGATCTCTTCCACACGTTGATTGCTAGTTTTTCCTATTTCATATATTTTGAATATTGAACATTCCAATACTACTATTTCACTAAAAGACAACCAAAATGTTGGTTTGAAATGTTATTATTGGGCAAGAATCTTTTTAATGGTGAATTAGTCTGCTGGTATGTAAATAGATGTATTGGAATACTGCTATTTATTATCTGCTAAACTTTGCGACACTTGTGCATTCTCGACACCGTACGAATTCTCTTTCACCGCAAGAAACACATACACTATTCGTTTGTTTCGTCTTTTTTTTTCGTTTGGTATACAAACTGTTTGTTTGAAGTTTCAGTTGTTGAACTTGTTCCCAAAGCCGCCGAAGGCAAGCAATGCTCTGCTCGCAGGTCTTTTGTACACGATTAACATCTTTTTTTTTTGTCTTTGAGCTAACAGTGTGTATACTAACCCTTACGTTTTCCAGACATTTCAAAAACTTTAAACGTTTTCTCTTATCGACTTTTGCGCTATACTAATGATTTTCTATTTTATGCATCAGGTGGATAATTACCAGGTGCGTTCGCTTTGCATTTATCGAGAGCTAAACAGGGAGAGAAAGAAAGAGGGAGTGAGAAAGGAGGAGAGGGAGAGGAAAATAGGGAATGGGAGGACTGTTTTGCGTAGGTTTAGTCGGTGGAAAAGCGTAGGTATTAACTTCTCTTTGTCAACTTTAGGCACAGGAACAAAGCTCGACATCGACGGATCCACACGTGGAGCGACAGGTCGAGACGATCCGCAACCTCGTTGACAGCTACATGCGCATCGTCAATAAGACGACCAAGGATTTGGTGCCGAAAGCCGTAATGCTGCTGATTGTCAACCGTCTCAAGGAGTTTATCAATAGTGAGCTATTGGCACATTTGTACGCCAGTGGTGACCAGGTAATAATTCTCTTTTTACGTTTGTTTTAACTTTTTTGTTGTTATGATCGCAAACTTCATTTTTTTCGGAAAAGGCGTCAATGATGGAAGAATCCCCCGAAGAGGCACAAAAACGCGAAGACATGCTGCGCATGTATCATGCGTGTAAGGAGGCGCTGCAGATCATCGGTGATGTGTCGATGGCGACCGTCTCGACACCGGTGCCGCCGCCTGTGAAGAACGACTGGCTAGCGAGCAGCTTGGACAATCCGCGTCTATCACCGCCGTCGCCGGGTGGGCCGAGGAAACCTGCACCTGGCGGACCAGGTATGATTCTTTAAAAATTTAAATTACATCGTCCGTCGATTCCAATTCGTCATGCCTGATCCTCTTCCTATCATTTAGTTAACTTGATCAAGAACAAGTTGTCCTCATGCTACCTCGCCCTTGTACATTCCCTTTCCAGCGGTAAGCAGCTAAGGGTGTAAGGTTTCATCTTCAATGTGTGTCGTTTTGTTTTAAGGTGGTATGGGGATGGGACAAAGAGCTCCCCCAGTGCCGCCTACGTCTGGCCGGCCGGCGCCAGCGATTCCCAACAGACCTGGCGGTGGTGCACCGCCAATGCCACCCGGCAGACCTGGTGGACAAGGCCTACCAGCTCCACTGATACCCACGTAAGTAACGTTGGTTTTTCATTTGTGACAGTCATTTTTACTAGACGTTTTCCTTCCATTTCTCAAAGTTTAACTATTAACAAACTTCAGGGCTGTCTAAAGATATTTAAAATTGTTGTATATATTGATACACATAAATCTGTATTAAAAATTCACTTTTGCTCTATCAATCAAATTCAGTATTATTTAGGATTAATCGGATTCTTTAGACAACCCTAATCCTTGTCTGTCACCCGTTACAACCGCATCCTTTACTGAGGTTGTGGTTCTGTTTTGCAGGAGGCGTTAAGCATCTACGTGTCTAACCAAAAATAACCATCAAAACACTTGAAAAATTTTGCAACTAACTTACTTGAAACAAAACAAACAAATCCACCTCCACGTCTCTTGCGTGTTTCTAATAATACTCTCCACTATTATCTATCAGGATATATTAACCACTTCCGCCTAGAATAGACTAACCGTACGCGTAATGTGTATTTATCCCAAAGCTTCAGATTTTCTCGCGTAATCATTGCTGGTTTTTCCATTGAGAAACCGATCGCAATTCGTACTTGATTTGTTGTGTGACTGACAAAAACTCCGCCAATTAACACACTCAGTAATTAAGTATAAAAAAATCAACACAAGCAAGCAAGCCTCTTCTCTCAACTCGGGCTTCTTTCTATTCTCTCTGTCTCTAGCCGGCCCGGCAGCGGCGGCGGCGCAGGCGGTGGTGTCCAGATTCCCCAACAGGTGCAGATGGCGGTGGGACGTGCTGTCACCCAAGCAGCAGTCAACGAATTCACCAATGCCTTCAAGTTCCACAAGTAAACCAAATAACCCAGTTTGAAAAACGCATAAACCAAAGCAAAAATATGAGACAACCTAATAATGCGCAACTCTTGACAAATTCCATATATTTTTGATGCGTTTGCGAAACGTGTGTATGTGTGTGATGGGCGGTGGTAGCCAAAAACACCATCTAATTATCGCTTATTATATGAGGTGGCTTTGGAGCGCGTTTATCGAACGTTACTTCATTGAAGTATATTTTGGTGAATTTCGATGAATTGCTCTCCAGGCCCTCTATAAGATAGTGTAACACTTAGTCGTTGTTGCCTTCGTTTCTAACCCGATTATGTTAATGATAGTTTTAGTACGTTTTCTTCTGAAGCTGTAACATGTTACTAACGGTTTGAAGATATATAATATTTGGTCCACATCGAAGCATTAGACAGGAGAGACACTAATTAGTTGTATTTGCGCGACTTGGCGCCGATTCCGATTTGTTCATCGCGTTCATTCTCTCCATTCGCTTATCGCGCACTTGGCGTTGGTGCAGCAGCGTAGACAAAAACCTAGATAGCAATATATATCATAATGGAAAGCAACTCTTCGTGTCTATACAAACCAAACAAAAAAAAAATACAAAACTTACCAACTGTAGCTGCAAGTCTAGCTGGTTTTAGTGTAAACAATTGTTGCGCGGGTGCAAACCGTACTACTACTTCTAATTTAGCTTGTGTGGTCGTATGATTCGGCATATCAATAGCAGGTGAATAATTACATAATTAGCGTATGATTAATGATTAAAACTGAGAAAATTGTTTTGATGGTTGAACGGGACATCAAACGAGGAACGAAGAAGAAGCATTTTTAAAGTAATGTCATTCAAATATACTCAAACGTCAATTAATGACATTATTTCCTTGATTTGCTCTCAGAGATGACGATATTGCTGATAATCTAAGCGTTGTCAAAGAAATGGTAACATTGTTATTGAGTATTGCAATATATACTACTAATCCTATTTATAACCACATTTCCACAAATGTAACGCGTTTATGAATCTAGCAGTTTTTTGGGTTTCTTTTAAAAGTTTTTAAATGAAATTGCTTCTTAAAAACCCTCAGAGAAAATATATATAAACGCAAGAAGATATATTAACTGTTTTACCTGATGAATCTTGTTGTTAAATGAATATTGAAAATCTATTATATAAGAGTGTCCGTACATTTTGCGACGCTGACAACTAAGTCTCTCTATTGGCGCGTGTGTGCAAATTTGTAGGTAAAGTAAACATAAAAAAGAAACACATTCCACACTCACACCATTCATTGTTACTGCAAATTGTTTGCGAACCAGGTGCTGGGGAAGACGACAAATGTGGCGTGCAACAAAACGACGTGAACGTTGTTTTTCTCGTGGCGTAATTGATCAGCTTTCTGCTCACTCTCTCACTGCTCTACCTTTTCGTTTGGTTTTGTTTCGCTTGTGAACGTGTAAATAAAAAGTGTATAAAACGCGCGTTTGGTGGCGATTGTTGCACGACGCACCGGCGACTTATGTTTTTGCTGATGGCACATTTAACACAACAATGATTACCAATAGATAAAATTACACATAAATACCATTACAATTATAGGCGTTACGATATTATATTCTTACCAATTTGTTTGGCAATGATGTGTGATGTTGGGTGATTGGTATAACTTTGGGACGACGGGTCAACACAGTTAACATAATGATATAGCAATTAGAACTAATACTAATTAACATATAACTTAATGATATATATATATATATATAATATAACTTGAATGTGTAAATATAGGTATAACAAAATTAACCATGTGAATTTTGTGCCCTCGTGATTTCTTCCTTTTTGTTTTGTTTGTATCCTATTTGAAAAATTTTTTCGCTTGCTTTCTTACAAACTTGTATTTTTGTATCTTATTCTTTTGTTTTTTGAAATTTGGTTATAATTTCGACTTGCTTTGCAGTCGTCCTGTGCCGAATGTCCCGCCGCGGATTCCAGATCGACCATACACGGGAAGACCGAATTAAAAACAATGCGCATACACACGTACGGTCTGAGCGATCGACAAAAAAATCGCACTGTCTTCATCAACTCCTCCTCTCACTCCTCTCGACACATAAATTACATCGAATGCCGATTTATGTTCCTTTTTGCAAAGCGAGAATCACGACGGGGATCATGAAGATTTGTTTCGCAGAAGAGGCACATGTATGTTGTGATTATATGTGTCTTGGCTGTATTTATGTGCGTGGAAATGAAATTTTTTATTTTGAAATTATGTGCTTGAGATTGTACTACGCTGCGTGATTGAACAAGACTTTATTCATTTGATGAACTCTGAAACACGATGGAAGCACGCAAACCTTGTAAATATTATCGTCGATAATATTCTTTTATAAAATGTTTATAATTATTGTATTTTATTATCGCTACACATTTTATTTGTTTTATTTAGTTTATTGTTCTATTCAATTGTCTCGTATCAATTGCGCGCAGATTGTATTTATTTGCGGTGAGGCGTGCGTTGTCGAGGCGAGCGCAGCAATGCGTTAGATGAAATTAATACTGATTGCAATAATGTGTAACAAGAAAATGACAAAGATGGGCAGGCGGAACACGCGACGGTGATAGATTTAGTATGAAGCAAACATCGCGAGAAACCCGGAATTATGTACAACTAGTCTGATTGTATAGTATTATTTGTATATTTTCGTAAGACACGTTTCTTATTTCAGGTACTTTAAATTAACAAAGATTTACATTTTTAAACTTGTCTTTTCATTTAAGCATTTCGTTTTTTTACAGGTTCTAAACTTTTTTTAAAGTTATTTATTAATTTTTAATGGTTGTAACTCCCTTCTACCAAAACTTCTTTTTCAGATGAGCTAACTACAAAAATGTACATCCATTCTTGTTTCTATAAAATTATATTTATAATATTTAAATGATTTTACAAAATTGAGCACCTTGGCGAAAATATTCTCTGAGACTTGCTGAGAAAAATGTGTAAAAGTTTTGCATATATTTTTATACTGAGGGTAGAAAATTCAGGAAACAAGTAAAACATCTTATGGTAGATATTTCCATAATCTTCTAAAAGTTTACATTAAAATAAATTCAGGCAGGTATCTGTATTGCATTTATTAGAAGAGATTTTTAATTAAAATATTGCTGAGGAGATGCCACTAGTATTCAAAGTTTAGAAATCTTTTAGTTTACAAACGTTTGGTTGTTTCGCGATTTGATTCATCAAGGATAGATCCTCCAATAAAATAAATATATGCAAAGACTATTTTACAAATTTTATTTGAATAATATAGATAATTTTCAATTATTTTGCCAATTTCCACCAAAAACAAATCTCAGGCAAAACGATGTCCTTGTTCCCCGCACAAGCGAAAAATGGTATCAAATGAAAGAGGATATCATTCTCTAAGAGAAATGTAAAAACATCCTGAAAAAGTTTAATTGTTTTCAAGAATCTCTTATACAAATAAATTATATTACAATGAAAGTCTTTTTCGCATTTATGAAGTTTTATTATTTATTTTTCATTTGTTACAAATTTCAAATCGTACACATTTAAAAATATTGTAATTTTATACCCTACTCAGTATTACATTACATTATAAAGTATGGCAATGTGTTTATTTTATTCCCCAAAGTTTCGACCAGGTGTGTGCCGCCCAAGTGGCACGGTGATTGAGTTCATTTTATTCCCTAAAGTTTCCCCCAGGTGAATGCCGCCTAAGTGGCACGGTGGTAGACTCCATGTGCACCAACCAGAGAGTCCCAGGATCGAAGCCCGGCCGGGCCGCCGACTCCGCCAGTCCCTCCGGGTGCTCGTGAGTCGCGACTCCAACGTAGTTCGCCGCGGAGCGGCGAACTATAAGAATGCAATCCACCGAGAAAACGAACTAGCGCCGCGAAGCGGCGCTTGACCATTGTATTTTGCTAAAATGTATGATTAAAATATAAAATTAGAAATAAAAACATTCCGTCAGCTCCACGGGCGGGAATCGAACCCGCTGCACCTAAACAGTGATTACACACCACGCATGCATTCCAATCATCCTAACCCCTAGACCAACATCCCGACATACGCACTGTAGAGTCCCCGAACAAGCTAAACAAACAAATGTAATGTAATTGTACGGATCGAAATTTGTAAGAAAAGGCAAATACATAATAAAACATCTTAAACGCGAGAAAGTCTTTTATTGTAATATAATTTAGTTTGCAATATCTAATTCAACATTATCATTTCGCGTCTTCCGAAAATTATATAATAGTATGAATAATTTTGGTACCAGGATTATAGAGATGCGAAGAGGTAAAGTTTGAGGATTTAAAATTTAAATAAATTTAATTTTTCATACAATTTGGAAAATAACTTTATACACTATTTTCAAAGTTTGTTACTGAACTTTCATCCAGTAGTGCCATCTTTTAGAAAATAGCAGAATTACAAAGCTCTGTTAAAAAGCTCAAGTAGGAATTTGTAATTTAAATATGGTTAAACTTTGTATATTAGTCAATAGATGGCACCACCCATATTAAAAAATTTATAAATAATGTATATATTTTAATGGCTATCAAACCTGAGGTAAAAATTTATATATTCCGGCTTTTACTACAATTTAGCATTGATTTAAGAAAATATTAACTAAATATTTGTGATTAAATTTGATTTTTTCCACACGTTATTATTATGAATAATATAAGTGGAAGCCTGAACTAATAATGTTGATTATTCAATAAACTCGCTTAATTTACACAATTTTTCTTGGGATGATGGAAAAACAAACTCAATCTTATCTTCTTCTTGAGCAAAATACTCAGCCTTTGGTCACTCTTGATAAACTACTTTAATAAAGAACTCATCATTAATTTGGTGCAATTCAAATGCGAGATTAGCACAACATTTAGGCCATTTTCTTGCATCAAATTGTCCAAAAATTGATAATAACCCAGCCAAATTAATGTCATGGCCTGAATAAAGAAACATGCTTGGTATTTTCAATAATTCTTCATGGTTTAAAATATCCTTAAACTTTGCAACCATCTTCTAAATAATATGTTGAATAAGACTACCACAATTACTTAGGACGAAACTTTTCCGGTCGAAATTATACTGTGAAACACTTTCAAACACTTTGCGAAGTTTATCCGAATAAATTTTGGAACACCATGCAGGTACAGGTAATCCAAGACTGACTTGTATACTTACATTATCGTAGAGTTTCGCGCAAAAATCCTGGTTTTTCACTGCCAATTTTAACTCTTCTTCAATATACTTGAAAACATCAACGCTGTTTTCATTTATACGAAATTGTGGATTGTCTTGGATTTTAGACAAATTCAGAATTGCACAGCCTAGGAGGTTGTCATCCTTAATAGGTTTATATGTAAAATGCACAGGCAAAGACTTGCAAGGACCAATTGAAGTGCCACAATTGCTCGCGGCTTCTCCGAGCTTATTGCTTCCATATTGGTTTTATCAAATTCTGGGGCTAACTGTTTATAATATCGTTCACGTAATTTCTTTCCTAAATTGTAACATTGTTTCCTGCCAACCTGAAATATATAAGTTTTATGTAGGCATATAATAAAAAAAACAAGACCTACCAATGTCATTTCATTATGTCCAAATGGAAGAAACTTTTCGTTGGCATATGGATCTCCTGGGTATGTATGTGTTGTAACAGGTGCCCTTTGACCGTGATGAAATATCTAAGAAAACTCAAATGAATATTAAAGATTTACAACAGTTGAATCAAACTTTGCTTACAATATGAGCCATGATTAATGTTGATTTTTCTATATTATTAAATCATAAATTTACTTTCTATGGCATTTCGGCATGTCTAGCTATTATTCAGAATAATAATTTTCCAATGACTTAAATATTCCACTATCTTTATAAGTATTTTCAAGTAAAAAACGGTAGGTACATTAATATTTAAAATAATAATAATGTGCCTTGTTTGGGAATGTTTTTTTGTGATCGGTGATGTTAAATTTCTATATCAAAACAAACTATATTTAATGAGGAATTGATAAATTTGAATCTCACGTTTTAGTTCCTCATTAAGAATATCCGTAGAATGTTTTGTATTAAATCCCTGTCTTAGCAAAAATCTTGACTATTAAACAAGTAACATATATTTCTTTTATGTAAATAATACTTCTCATCCAGACTTACTTCTCAACAGGACCCCCCACAGCATTCTTGAATTATTGTTCCATCCCTGCAACTATAACCGCGTCTCAGCGCCATCTGAGGGAAAAAAAGATTTGTCTATGTCATCAAAAACATTAAACGTGAACAACTTAACCTAAAACTACTAATCTATCATATGTTATTGTTATTCAACAATAATCACACGAAATATAATATATAATGGCAGCAGGAGGTAGTTCAGCACGTGTTTTATCCTTCTCACCAGACAAAACACATAGTGAGTTTGAAAGGTAAGCAATTTTCTCCTCCTCCACTCGAAAACAACTTACATTTTCCTTTAGCAACTTTCATGAACATTCTTCCTATCTTTCAGGTGGATTTGCATCTATCCAGCATATATTAACAGAAAGAAAACAATTCAACAAGGTCGTCGTATTGCAAAGGATCGTTGTGTAGATAATCCTACACATCAGGAAATTCGTGATGTTTTAGTAGCTGCCAATCTGAAAGTAGGTGTTGAAAACAAGCTCTACAGCAGGGAGCGGAGCAAGGAGTTGCTGTATCGTGGCCGAATTCGTGTGCAATTAAGAAACGATGATGGGACTCTGTTTAATGAAGAATTTCCAACTAGGGAGAGTATTATGATGCACGTCTGTGACATGATTCCGAAGCTGAAGTCGAGGCAGATTAAACCTGGTGGTGAGCAACAGCAAGCTGCACCTAGCACTGGAGGTGGCAAAGGAAAGGGCAAGAAGGGCCGTCGATAACTGTATTTTAATTCGACTACTTTGATATCTAGAATGTAATTTGCAATAAAAATATGATTATCATTTCTACGTATTTGTAGACTTCTTAATTAAACTGTTTAATATTTACAAACTTTTCATTTTAATTGGAAAACGAGCTTGAATTTGATAGTTTTTGATTGTGATATAAAACAGACTAGAATGTTTAAAATTTATAGGTTAATTCAAGTCTTTTAGTTTTCCCCCACAAGATGGCGCTAGCTGTTTTAAAAATTAATATAGTTTAATAATTTGTTATTTTTAAAGTGTGAAAACTTAAAATAAAGTAAACCACACTGTGGTGATGAATAGAAATAATTTATAAGATACATTTTTCTTTTTTATATGTTATTTCATTGCACAATTTGAAATTTTCTATCAATAGTTCAACTTAGTTTTGCCAACGTGCAACAGATGGCGCTACCAGTATTATTTTAAGAATAAAATTAAATCAAAAAATGGCGCTAAATATAGCAATATAAACCACTATTTAATTAAATATTTATTATGATTTATAAAACAATGGTGGGGTCTTAAATAGTAAGTCTATATTTGGCTTAGATTAGTTATGTCAGTAATCAGGAACTGTATGTTTGAGAGCAGCGCGATGTATGATGGTTTTTAATTATTTGGTAACTCGATTAGGTACCTCGACTACTTTTGGGTCCTTTTACGAAGTAAACTTTCCGATCGTGGAGCGCCTGCACTTTACGAAAGTTCGTAGCATGCCCTACCAAGTGTCGAGCGTGTAAATTTCGAAATACATTCAGCTGTCGGTCCGTAATCTTCAAAATGTTGGGCGAAATCAACCAGGTGACTACTTCCTGGCAGTCCCCGGTCGTCAGGGAGCCGTCGTAGGTGATGAAATTGAAGTTGAACGGTATCGTCAGATGGCCAATGGCGAATTTCGAGTGCATTGGAATCGGTTGGTTGACGGCCTCAATCCGACCGATGCTCTTGGCGAGAATCGAAAATGGATTGGGTTCCGCCTCTGCGTTTTCATGGAGTATCTAGAACAACAATACAGGATGTAAATTGGATCTTCCAGTTGGAGTTGGTTGGAATGAGGTTATCCTAAATCCAAAGGTGGTGTTTGTTTTCTAATTGAACGTACATCAATGAAGTAACCAATCACACTCAGCCCCTCCGGGTCATGTTTGGCCTCGTCCATTGAGAGGTTTCCACGTGTAAACACCACGTGCATTTCCATGGGATAGTACTTCCCATCGAGCGTGTGCTCGCTGCCCTGATCGTCCGACATGCCCCAGTGGAAGTGAATACTGTGCAATATGTAGCATTCTTTTAACGGTCCCCCGCTTATGTACGGTGTCTCAACGAATGTGGACGTTATCACAACTACAAACAAACAAACAATGAGTAAATTGCAAATATTTGCAACGTTTCAAATGTTTTTAGTTGCAGTTTCGAGTCATACTTGAGTGACTATCTGCTGTGATGTCTTGCGTGAGTGGGTCTTCAAAGAACCCATTGCCGAAGAAAATGCCATTCTGCTTGATGTGGACCATCGCGGTTGTGATCAAGTCCACCGGGCTCTGCCTTTTCGTGCCATGGCAATATTTTCCTAAAATCAACACGTATAAATCAATATTGCTAGTATTCATTGAATGAATTCGGTTCGAACCGACGAAATGCCAAACGAAAAACGAAACCCTAATTTCAGGCTTGCAATATAATTAATACAATGAAATTAATTTTGCTGCAATCACTGTTGACATTGATATGAAATATGATTGCTTGCACAGCGGATGGTGGTTTTTCATTAAGTACGCATTCGATGTGCAGGTTTCAACACATCATACTTGGTAAAACACAATTAATGTTTTGATTAATTGAAATAGCTAATTCTTCCGGGATAAGACGCCACTGTATTCATAATATAAGAATATCTCAATATATTATGAAAACCTGGATATATATGATGAATAAAATTGATTTCAATCTAGCATGAAGAGCATTACGTATCGATTTTGATATATCTGATTAAATACCATCCGGTTGTGGATCCGAGTGTGACATGATTTTCTTCTGGGAAAGTAATCGCTGAGAAAGTATTTGTATTGATGGTTGTGTGTAGCGGAAAGCTCTCCGTAAAATATTCATTCCTATATAACTTCTTGTCAGAATATAGCTTCTTCAGATGTTGGCACCATAATTTAATGAATCACCATTGTTCAATAAATAACATTAAAACGAGAATTTATGAAAATATTGAAATGCTCAAATGATTTTTTTTCCGTAAATGCCATTCTGACAAATACTCAAATAACACTGTTGTTTATTTGTTTATGCATTAACGATCTAGTTGGTGTAATAATGTTTATAATATCATAATGAAAATAGTACGATGCAAAATAAGTAAATTTTAGCAATGTAAATCATTTTCCAAGCAGTTTTGCAAGCGGATTGTGTGATGTGTGTGTGCATCGTGTGAAATGTAGAAAATTGTTGGCAAATTGTAGCTCGATGTTGATTTTCCTTGCAAATTTATTCAAAATTTGCATGCGTTGACTTTGAAAGCGTGATGCGTTGGTTTATATAAAATAATGAATGTCAAGCATAATCACGCACATTTGCCCCCGTAATACCCATCCAAGCGGCGGTGGCGGTGGTGTGAGAGGGGCCGGAGGTGTTGTTGAGCAATCAGACAACCGCACCGCCCAATAGTTGCCCAATTCAGCACTTCCTGCGCGTTCATCAAAATGCAATAAACGCAAATCGAGTGTTTTGTCAAATGCGCCCGAATGGCAAATTAATGCCTGCGGCTGCAGTTTGCAGGCACAAATTAAAAATCCGCGCAGCAGGGAACACGCGCCTATTAGTTTTAGTTGGTCGTTTATAGGGATAAAGTCACTCAGCACGTTTCTATTTTAAACCAAAATGAGGCTATCGAGGTGTATTTTGATTGGGGTAGTTTCTGTAGGTAAGTTTCTGGTTTTTTCTGGATTTGTTTTTTAGGGTGGGTGGGGTTTGGAACTAGGGTGAAATCAGAGCCGCGCTTCTCTGATTGCGAGGTCGGATTTATTCAGGCTAAAGTTGTGTGTTTATTCTGCAGTTTGGCGAGCACAGTGCGCACCGAAAATCTCCAAGGCGACGACGGGTGTGCGCGCCGCCTCCACTACCACCCCCGAGTGGTATTGCGAAACTATCTGCGCCGGAGGCTGCGGTGGTCGGCCGTATTATGACAGCCACAAGAAAGTTTGTCGATGTACAATCGACGAACATCTTGACGGTGAGTAAACAAACGTATTTATAAACATATAAAGTATAAACATAAAACTATAAACAGTAAAGTATAAACATTAAAGTATAAACATTAAAGTACAAACATTAAAGAATAAATATAAAAGTATAAACACCAACTATCTTCAAAGAATACCAAAAACTTGCTCTTTTCTTTTTTCCAGATGGCGACAAGGAACTAGTCATGAAGACTGCAAAAATTATCGATATGAAGATCAAGTTCATCGATCTACGCAAAGTTCTGAAGAAACGCGATGTCGTTAATGGTGCTGATGAGGCGTTAAACTCCTCTGAAGAGGCTGAGATTACTACTGTGGAGATCTCTGAAGAGGAACCCACTACCAAAGCTTATAAGCCTCCTAAAAAGTTCCAGTTCCCCCCTTTCGTGAAACCTTGGGACTTGTCCGCTCGTTTGAACCACCCTGCGGGAGCTTTGGAGGTCCCAACTCAAGATTCCATCTTGGGACAGTTGGATCCGACCCTGTATGACTCTGAGCCTCATCATAATATCTATGCCGCTCCGCCACCACCGGCTCCAGGAAAGTCTCTCTTTGGAGGCCAACTGCTAGGTCAGATGAATCCTTCCATTAAAGAAATTGAACCTCATCATAATATTAACGCAGGTTATCATTCACTCCCTGGTGTGGTACCGGGTCCACCTGTTCCGCCTCCAATCCATTTGACGCCAGCGCTTACAAGGAGCCTTCTAATGAATGTCCGGGACAAGTTGGACAACTTACTGCTACGCACCCAGCAGTATCCCTACCAACCGGCTGTTACTGCTCATGAGACAGAGTCTATGAGGAATACCCTCAAACAGATCACTCAGGTTAATGTCAACGTTCGACCAATTGGTACCACCTTCGGGTACTTCTTCAATAATTTGGTTAATCATCTGCTTAGAGCTGAGGCTCCAAACTCCACTCTAACAGATCCCATTGAGGAAAATGAAGAGTCTGGCTTACCACCAACTGCAGGTCATAACAAACTTGAACATCATGGAAAGAAGAGTCATAAAAGTAAGATGGGGAAGGCTGTGGAGTTAGGGAAGAAGAGTACAGCTGCTGAGAAGACTACCACTGAAGCCATAACTCTAACTTCTATAGAGGAAACAAACCCTTTGGGGATGCTTCCTGGTTTTGAGTTTGAACATCCCAAAACTACTACTACAACTACTACAACTACTACAACAACCACTACAGAAGCCCCCGCTATGTTTGGAGTGTCCCATGGTGACGACTTACCAATAGAACATTTGTTTCACCCTAAAGAAGAGAAGGTAAATGAAGATGGAGCAAATCCCAAATTTCTACCCCATGAAGAAGGAGATGAAATAGTAGCAGAAGACTACCTCTACGATGATGATGCACATATGGACAAATAAGTGTATTAATTATCTGATATCAAAATAGATCGTTTTTTACTTTGCTTTAAAAAATATAACTTTATTTTAAAAGACCACCACCTGAGATTTTACGTATTTAGGAAGCGTTTACAAAAATTAAAGTTATTGCTAATAAGGAACAATTGGTTTCAAATCATTATTTCAAAATCAAGCCCATTTCGTAGACAGGTAAACCGTGCGACCATTCAAAGCTTGAACAGAGCGGTAGTTAGTGGCATCATGCACTAAATGCCTCGGTTGTAAGTTCCTGAATACATCCATCTGAGCCCTGGTTAGCTTCAGAACTTTCTGGGCTACGATCCAAGTGACGACCTCCTCACAGTTTCCAGTGGTAAGTGATCCGTTGTAAGTAACGTAGTCTCTTTCAAACGGAACCACAAGCTTAGTCATTTCAAACAGCCTCACCAAGTCTAAGGGTGTGTTGGCTTCCTTCAAAGACTGCATAGTAGTGGTGGAAATCCTAAATGGATTGCTCCTCAAACTGAAGCCCCAAGAAACCTGAAATATCAAAGTTAATATCCTTTTGTCTCGGAATTACTTAAGGGAATTACTTCAATAAAGTAGCCAATAACGGCGAGTCCGTCGTCAACTTTTTTGGCTTCGTCGAAGGACAGACCAGCTTTGGTATGGACCACATGCATCTCCATAGAGTACGCTTGGTTGTTGAGCAAATGCTCGCTACCTTCAGAGTTTTTGACTCCCCAATGGAAGTGAAGACTGTTTAGATTGTAAGATGCCTTTAGGGGTCCCCCGGAAATTGCAGGTTGGTTTTTGAAGGTTCCTACTAAGACAACTGCAAACAGAAAAATAGTTTATAGGATTTGCGTAAGTTTTTAAGGAGGACTTACTGGAATGTTCATCGGAATGAATCTTTTGGGTTAGAGGAGTCTCACTGTAACCTCTGTTGAATTCCAGTTTTGGTAATCGGGTCTTTACAAGTTGCTTGGTCACAATATTGATAGGGCTTTGGCGTGTTCCATTACAGTATGTTCCTGAAAGTGGCTTTTGGTTTAGGATGTTTTCTTTTATGGGGTTTTGGAACATAGACCCTGCTTACCTTCATGGGGAACAAGAAGCATCACATAATACATCACATTAACATCAACATTACTTAAAATTAACATCAATATCAATATCAACTTCAATACCAACATCAACTTCAATACTAACATCAACATGAAAACCATAAAATGTATTTATCATAACCAAACAAACATAACATAAACTATAACCAACATAATATATTTATTTTAAAGAAGTGAAATAATTATTATTTCGAGATTTATCTGATCCCTAGATAGTCTGTCTTGGCCTGGTTTAGTTGAGATTTTCAGGGACACCATAAAATGAATACCGTTATAATTGCATCGTTAATTTTTTTTTGCAAAAACCTGCGAATTACAACTGGACTGGTCTAATACAGAACAGGGCTATTACAGATAATTCTAGTTCTTGCGAAATTTTAATATCCGAACTAAGTGTGATAAAATCAATCATGTAAAAGATTAGCCTTTGTCCAGATTCGTTAATATTCATGGGGTTTTGGTGCCTCCCAATATAGTATGTTCCTGCAAGTGGCTTTTGGTTTAGGGGGTTCGTTCATGGAGTTTTAGATCATAGAATCTGCTTACTGTCATGGGAAATAAGAAGCATCATGTAATACATCACATTAACATCAATATTACCTTAAGATTAACATCAATTTCAATATCAATATCAACTTCAACACCAACATCAACATGAACACCATAAAATGTATTTACCATAACCAAACAAACATAACATAAACTATTACCAACATAATATATTTATTTTAAAGAAGTGAAATAAATGTTATTTCCAGTTGTATCAGATCCCTAGGTAGTCTGTTTTGACCTGGTTTAGTTGAGACTTTCAGGGACACCATAAAATGAATACAGATATAATTGTATCGCTAAATATTTATTCTTTTTGCAAAAGCCTGCGAATCACAACTGGACTGGTCTGATACAGAACAGCGCTTTTACAGATAATTATAGTCCTTACGAACTTTTAATAACAGAACTAATTGTAAGTGTGATAAAACCAATTATATAAAGGGTTAGCCTTTGTGCAGGTTCGTCAATATTGATGGGATTATGGTGCTTCCCACTACAGTGTGTTCCTGCAAGTGGATTTTGGGTTCGTTCATGGGGTTTTAGGTCACAGAACTTGCTAACTTTCATTGGAAATAAGAAGCATCATATAATACATAACATTAACATCAACGTTACATCAACATCAACATCAGGTTCAACACCAACATGAACACCATAAAATATATTTACCATAACCAAACAAAAAATAGCATGAACCAAAATATATTTAATTTAAAGAAATGTAATAAATATTATTCCGAGTTTTATCTGATCCCTAGAGAGTCTGTCCTGCCCTGGCTCAGTTGATACTTTCAGGGACACCATAAAATGAATACCAGCATAATTATATCGCTAAATATTTATTCTCTTTGCGAAACCCTGCGAATCACAAATAGAAAAAAGAGGTTGTCGCTTGTAAACAAGGCCCTGAGACAAGTCTGGGCGAGTTTGCCGCGCTCTCCCCAGACAAATTACCACTTGACATTCATCGAGGTTGACGTAACCGTATTTCAACGTCTCGTGCGTTTAACCGTGTTTGAGGCTAAGCACACAATTTGCATGTTGCGCTTTCAACGCACAAAAGAAAAATTACCATTTTAATACAATCGTCTCCAATTAAAACTTTACCGTATCCATTTTCGTTTATCTCTTTTATCTTTGCTTAGTTTAGGCCAGCGTCTCTATCCTATGGGGAGTACATGGGAGGACAACAGGACAACTCTGGAGGTTCTTCCAGGGCTGGTGTTTTGCGAATGTTGGCCAATCATAATGATGATGATGCAATTAAATCCATGCGGCTCGCCGGCGTGTCTCAATGGGGGGCGGTTGTTTGAAGAACGTGTCCGTGGGGAATACACGTATACTAACACGTGGACACGAATGCTGCGGCGGCGGCAATGGTGCTAGAGTCAATATAAACAGCGGCGAACGAGCGACGAGAGGCAAAATAAAGAACCTGAGAGTTTGTATAACAAAGTGTCCTTCATGTGTCTCCTCATTTTCGTCGCTCCTCTGCCAGGGATTACATCAGATTTGATTTGATTCATTATATCTTTTTATTCATCTGTAATCTTATGGGAAAATAAGATTAATTGCTTTTCTTCTTTCTTTATTAGATGATTTCTCATTTATTAATTTCATGGTAAAGAGAACATTCCTTTTCTCTGGCGGAGAAAATTAGGAAGATTGGTGAAAATTTGAAATTCCTTGGGATTCTAGGCATTCTGGGATGATTCTTGAAAGAAATTTGACTAATCTTCTTAGGAAGGTGACAACTCTTCTGGTCCGGTATAGATTAATTGTAGTCTCTTACTGAGTTATCAGTATTACAAGGAACTTCTAGGTTAAATTCAACCTGAGGTAGCTTATTTCTAATCAATTGATACACCAGAATCTGCTAAGAACTTCTCTTGGAAGGATTATGCTTGGCATTCTTCGTTATATCCTGGGGAATGACAACTTTGACCATACTATTATCTGTTTCAAAGAGTTTCCACCGATCTGGGGTTCATTTCAGAAAGAATTTTAATAGTTCTTCGAAGTCTATAGAAGTGGGCTTTCAATAGATCCAGGAGGACTGGTCATTTCTATTATAAAGAGTGTACCATAATGAGGGAACATTTCAAAACGGATTTCGAATGCTAATAAGTCCCTAAAACTAAATTTAGTAGATTTAGGAATTAGAAAGTCTTTAGGCTTTGAAATAACCAATCTTGACAAGGAAGCACTTATCAGGGTTCGTCCCAAAGTAAGACTCGAAACATGTAGCCATTACTAATTCATGTCTTGGAAAGGGAAGGACTATAAACACCATAAGAGACAGAATTATAAACACCATAAGGCTGAAACCCGAGGCCAAATACAAACGCCCTGCACTAAATAACTCCAGTCTATATCACATGACGAAGAGGGTCGTCCCTCCAGGCAGGCATAGGCAGGCCAAAAGGCTGCTCAATGTATCACACAACAGAGCCGAAGAAATTATAAAGCTGAACAAAAGCGATATAAGGCTACTTGTTAGCTAACTGACACGTCATGACGAGGTGTTGTATCACCTAGGCAATATTGGCAAAGGCGACCTCACAAGCTGTAGGTTATGTAAATCGGAGGTTGGAACGACTGAGCACCTTCTCTGCACTTGTGCATGCCTAGCACCTGAAAGACTTTCTTGGTAGGCAGCGAGCAGCTAAGTCTCGCTGAATTCAACAGCAAGTCGGTCAAGGAGATTCTAACCTTTTCAAAGGTTATATCCGTTATTGGCCCATAGAATTGGTCCATGCACAATAGATCAAAGTTAGTCGCAGTGCTAGTGGGGTTAACCGCCCAGGGTTAATTCAAAAAAATCTCACATAGCAACTAAACCAAAGATATACATTCCCCATCATAACCTAAATTCTCTTGATTACACAGCATCCTCCAATATTTCTTCATCTCTTAATCCCACATTTATAGGCTACGACTTTTTAGCTGTAGGTAACTCATGTAACATTTATCACGAATAAGGTCACCTTACATTCGGTTTCTTTCACGCTGATTGCATTATCATAAACCTGAGTTGTAACATAGCGTATGGTGCGGCACGAGTGGGTCCCCGGGATGAAATCGCTAGCCTGACTGACAGGAGGCTTGTGCCTTTTGGCGCGTTTTTCGGAAGCGGTCCCCGAAGGGACGCCGTACATGCATAATTCAACAAAACTACCGGTTGAACAGGGCTCGGCGAGCAGCCGGGAAAAGTCGACGCCGAAAGGGACCAATTTGCAATTTACATTGTGGAATCCATCCTCGAAGCCCGATGGGCCGCACCGCATTGCCTACTCGATGTCGTCATACAGATCTGTCCCCATCGTGTCTTCTTACACGCGTTATATTTTGAGGTTACGCTGAGGTTAGGAGGTATTTCTAGAGAACCCTTCGCAAATTGATTATGGCAAACACTGGGCGAAGGTTTTTTCTACTTTGATCTGATAGTATAACCTTATCAATGTTTTTAAATTCTAACAAACACTTGTTCTTGGAATCGGGGAACCTTGTTTCTGTATGTAAGTGTATGAAAACAAGGTTTAGTCCATGTAAAGCAAGTAAAACAAATATTGTTGACCTTTCGCATTCGACAATAAATCCCAGAGCCAGAGTTTCATCAAAAAGACGTTAAATTCGTTATCGTCCCTCATTGCGGGTGCGTTCATTCGCCCGTAACAATTAGTAACTTGTCCCAACGCTCTCTTCATTCCACGCCCGCAGATATTAAACGCAACACGCCCCAAAAAGAACCCAAAAAATAAACGAGTAACCAAAAACCACCTCGGTGATTACATTGGCGCGAGTTTTATTTCCCTTTTTCAAGTTTATGCTCGGTGTCTCCATTATATTTCTCATTTCAACCTCGTTCATGATTATTGCTTCATATGTGCCTTCCCGAAACTCATATCCACGCAAATGTTTACTCTAAAAACGCAATAAAGGCGCCTCCTGAATGCATTCAAATAAAAACTTTCAAAGCGGTCCTTAAACTTGACTTCGAAATGAGATTCTTTATTTCTCAACATTGCAAAACATTTCGGCTAAACCCAAAATGTTAAGTATTTTGCCACGTCTGTGTTATTTTTTTCTTCTTCTTCTTCTTGTTTTCTTTCTGTAATTCTGCCTGGGAACAAAAAACGGAGCCCTTTTTTCAGCGGCTGTAATCTGCTTGTTTTAATCATATTTTTCCGACGGGCTGCTGGGTTCCTGTCTGAGCTGCTATCAGCTGGGCGTTTCGCAGGCCAATTCTCCGCCAGCATCCTGCAAAAGTAGCGAAACTTCGCGGGAAAGACAGCCGCGTCTTTTTGTGCCTACGACGTCTCTTTGTGCGCCTTTGCTACGTTTTTTTTGTTGCGAAGCCGCGTTGGAAAACTCTCGCATTATGCTCAAACTTCCGGCGCTTGGGGGACGTATTAATTGCTTTTGGAAATGCCCGCAAGGGTTATTATCAGCCGACATAAGCGTCTTTTAAATATTCTTCAAGGTTTGTTTACAATTTTACTGCGAATTTAAATGAGACATTTTTCTTACAATTTCATTAAAAAAATACTTTCTAAGATGTTCTGTTCATAAGATAAATAAAGTTTAACATTTATCTTATTAATGGGAACTCGTGTTTAGTCTATTAGATTATTAGTCTATTTTAGTGTAATAGTAGATGCATTTACTTAAAAAGAGAGTTTTCCAAACAATCCTTCACATTTTATGTAATAAAAACCTCTAATAGTTTATGTAACGTAATCTTTAAAAGATCCATGGCTTTGAAAAAAAAATTATTAATTAAACAATTTGGTCCCATAGTTTGGGAATCAATATTTTATAATATAACATACTTTTCAAGAATAAAGAACTTTTCGGCTATAGAATTGTAGTGTTTATAGTTCGCACCCGTAGACAAAAACTAGAGCTAGAAGTCAAAAGGTCTAGACAAACCCTTCGAATTGAATACCCTTTTCCGGGAATACAATAGAGGTCAAAATATGGCCCCCCGGCCATCGTGGGTAATTGAATGATAAATCATGACGTAGAGGTGCCAGCGAGGCACGACTAATGTATTATCAACTGAATGGAGGCCAGCCGGAACGGCACACAATCCCACAAAACGACGAAACGCGTAGGGGGTTCAACTTGGGCAAAAACAGGCGACCCTTTCGATGCAAATCTTTCTCAGGTGTGAATTATGGCCAACACTGGCATCAATCATAATAAGCCTAAACGCTTATCTCTTTATTTTATCGAAAACAATTCAATAACCTCTTCGTAATCTTACAGTCTTCAAACAGGAGAGACTACAAACAAGATTAGGTCTCTATACCTAATCCTGTTTGTAGACTGTCGTTTATTGGCTGTTTGAAGTTATATAACCTCCAAAAAGCCAGGTGTCACCAGTGGCACAAGATGGAGTGCACTTGCAGAAAGTTTCCGAACAACTCGAGGTTAACAAGTGTCCCGGGCTTCGGTATTAAATCCGTAATTAATGAATTTCTGATGAATTCGTGGTCGCACTGGTGGATTGATCATTGCCCAGCCTGTACCCACCGCCACGCGATAGAAATGATTAATTTCCAATTTCCCATGACAAATTTGAAAATGAAATTAATAGCGTGCTGCGTAGATGGCGTTAGCAGGCGGCGTGCAGCCTTAAGGCAATTAAGCGGGCGTCGTCGTTGCTTGACGTATTGTTCTTGAGTGGATAGTTTGAGCGTTTCGCTGTAAACTGATGGGCATTTCATCTTGTCCTATGCCAAGGCAATCGAGATGGAGGCAGTTGCCAGCGGTGGCGGTGCCGGTGGTGACGATAGAAGCGTGCAAAGGCAGTTTAGAGCGATGGCAATCTGGCGATGCGATGATATTACTTTGTAAATTAACCTAGGATTTAAATTAGTTTTGTTCGACAAGAATGCTGAATGCGCTCAAGTGGGGATGGAGAAGGGGTGGGGGTCGTGAAGGACTAAGGACACCATGTACAAGGGTTGCCCTGAGTGGGGCAAATGGAGAAAGTTCACCACGCTTCGCTGCACCGCGGGCATGCAACCGTTTAGTCATTTTGGGTTTATTTGGTTGCCTATGCAAAAGACTTACACCTTACACAAAGATGTTTTCGACAAAATTGCTTGCGGTTTATATTAGGGAATGTATATTTGATTGCCAACACTGCACGGTAGTGCATAATGGTGTATATACATAACCAACTTTGAAAGTAAATTTTGTTGTACATTTAAATGAAATTAAAATATCTCATTGTTTCGATAATTAACCTATCGTATTGGAAGTATCGAAGAATCGAAAGTATGCACTGCTGCAACCATTCAGTCATTTTTTGTTTATTTGGTTGCCTAGACAA
>WSZQ02001128.1:78827-94855 GCA_019419845.2 Weissflogia rhopalogaster | reverse complement strand
CACGCTCTGCAGGTCGCATATTGTTATCCCTTGGCAAATATAAACAAAATGATTTGAATAATTATAAGATGTGGTAAAAATCCAATATTCATATGGAAAAAATGAAAGATATAGCTCCAAGCACATGATGGCATGTCCAAGGATGCGATAAAAATTACAAGTTTAACATGCATATGCATTAAAATATTGTCACGTGTGAATTATGAAAATTTGAACTCTCTATGACCAAAATAAAGGATTTTTTGAAAAATGAACCACTGTGCGACGTGACTCTCGCAATATAGAACAAAATATTATAATATATTATGAAAATGTTTAGGTTTGGCATATATTGAATTCTCTTTACGACGTAACTCTCTTAATAAAAATTTGTAAATATTTTTTTATGGGAGATCTCTATTTGAATGTATCACTTGTGACTAACATATTTTGCTTAGACCACCAAGTTCAATACAAATGTGCAAGATAATTTTACATAGGATTGTCTATTATCGCACTACACAAATATTGAAATAAAATATCTGAATACTAGCATACTAGGTTCATTACAATAAAAGAATATTACAATAATAACTTGAAAATATACATTTTAGGCTAGGTTTGTTGAAGTATTATATGAATTATAATTGATTCCATAAATTAATTGAATCCGAATACTTCCTTACAACGACACATTCTTGACAAAACATTAGAGCATGTATTTGAATAATTTGTCAGGATATCGCGAATGTAATCACGTTCCTGGCAAGTCTTCTGTCACGTAGCGGTCAAGATGGCGACGAGGTGATGACACGTGACATCGCCGGTTGGCGTGCGAAGGGGGTGAAATTATACGTAGTTTTGGCCATTAAAAACAGCTGCTTTCGGTCGGGATAAACAAGGCAACACCACCAAACACTAAACTTGCATTTGAGGAGTTGAGCGGCGTTCAGCAATGTTTAACAACGCTCTCCCCCGAAATGAAAGCGTGCCCGTTCCCACACAGTGCCAAACACGTTTTAACTACGTTTAGCACGCTTTAATTTCACGTTAAGACGCAAACCACCGCAAAACGCAACTATTAATTACATATTTGTGTTTGATTTATGTCCACAGCACAACACAATCATTTGTAACTTGTCCGAAAAGCGTCCGTCGAGTTTTTCGTTGGAGGTAAAAAAAATTGACGCAAGCTACACCATGAAAATGTGATTACGTTGTGTTTTACTTCGGATTGTAAAGGGGACGGATGTTTGATGCCACTTCCGACACGCGGTCGCTGTGTTTCTTTTTCTGTGTTGTTTCTTTCGGCAAACGCGATTTAAACGAATTTCCACGTCAAACGCAAACAGAAACGCTGAATGACGTAATGATGTTTTCATTTCCGCCGGCCGGAAAGCGGCCGCAAATCCGAAAACCTAAAGCAACACGGAGGAGAGTCCCGTATATAAATCCAGCGACCTAGCAGCTCGCGCGCGTCGTAAAAATAATGAAGCAAAGTTTGTATTGTATAATTTATCGAATGACGAAATAGACACGTTTTCTGCCGTGTTAACAACCCGAACTTTCAGTCGTACACTCACCCATCACGGAGGCAGAGGAGAGCGCATGGACTCGGGCACCCCGAGGGTGTCGTCTCCTGTCTGAGATTTATTCCTCGAACAGCGCACATGTCCGGCGCTAATGAAATATCGTATTCATAGAGAGGCCCTTCGGTTCCCCAGGGCACTTGCATACCCCATACCGTCGACGCGTACGCACGTGATCATGCATTCATACTTTAACATTTAATTTCGTATTTTTGTTGCATTTTAATTGCATTTTCATATCTCTAAACCTCTTCAACTTATTCGGTGTAGCATACGGATAACGAGTCTTTCTTTTATGTGGTAGACTAGGGTAGATGACTATAAAAACGGCGAAAGTATATAACAACCGAAACAAATGTGCTTTAGTTGTGCTTTAGACTAAATATATTCCTTAGAAGAAGCATTTATTATGGATCTATATCCTTTGCGATTAGATCCCGGGGCCACGCGGTCGACAGTCATCGAACATAGCGCTTCTGCGCCACTTGGATAGACTTAGAAATGTAACTTTAAAAGAACATTGAAAGCTATTCTTCTTTCTTTGTATATTATACTCACACGTTTTAAGAACTCCTCAGGTTTATAATTAGTCCTTTTAATTGCATCTTCAGATGCCTGTTACTTGACATTCCTTTTATAAAGTGGTAGCGGTAGACAAAAAATAGTGAGTGGCTCTTTTCAAGCAATATTACTCTAAATGTCAATGCGACATACAGTCATACAGTCGCTTCTACGATGATCACTAGGTGATCTAGAATGGTATATCATATAGGTTTATAAAAATATTGGTATCGATTCTTCGGTTCGATACTTTATATCAATTTGTATCGGTTGTATTGATACTGTAGGTTAAATGATTTTCTTTCAATCACTTTCTATAATACTTTAAAGTCCGGTAAAAAAGTCCTTAAAACTTCCTTAAATCCAGTCAAACTTAGGCCTGTGAAATTTCTCAAACAATGTTTTTGAGTGTCCGATATTATTTTAATGGCGAGTTTCAAACACGCGAGTTTAAAGTTCATATACAGAGTT
This sequence comes from Weissflogia rhopalogaster, assembly GCA_019419845.2. Classification (NCBI taxonomy): domain Eukaryota; kingdom Metazoa; phylum Arthropoda; class Insecta; order Coleoptera; family Staphylinidae; genus Weissflogia; species Weissflogia rhopalogaster. The sequence continues at coordinate 92,255 of WSZQ02001128.1, read as the reverse complement.
TGAGTTTCAAACTCGGTTCAACACCCTCTATGTTTCACTTCATGTTCTATACAATGCCTATTTTTATATAAAAAAATGGAATAGCCGCAGTTTCCCAAATCTATCTAATGTGCACCTATGTGCTTGAGTTTGGTTGGCAGTTCCGTTTCATCGATTAATTCATCCGAATGGCATTGTGCAATATTGGCGAGTGATCGGTACTTCACTGATCGGCACACAGGGGAGGCAAATTTCGTTTTCGGCGGATTTTTACGCATTTTTTACGAATGAAGATACTTTTCTTGTCCTTTGCTTCCCCGTCTCAGGCACTTACCTATCTTAATAACAACAGAAATTAAGTATTTATTAATTTAAATTAATTTAAAAAATAGATAAAATTATATCTAGGCAGTAGTATGGATGAAGCCGAAACCACTTTAATTATAATATAGTCATAATAGAATATATTCTATGAAATATATGATAACGTTGTGTAAGTCATAAATGGGGATATGGTGAGACTTTGAAAGCATCAGTTTTCCGGCCCCAGTTTACAATATAATAAATTAATTACACGCGCCTAATCTAACGCGGGAGCGCGGGGGCTGAGCCGTAAGTTAAGCGCAAGTTACAGCAAGTTAACGCAATTATATCGCCCGCCTTTTTGTTAACCTGACGCCATAGATCCCAAGGAGACAAAAGGAGCCGACGGTGTGTTTTAAAGACGCACAAAAGACGCGGTCCGCCCCCGCAGCCGCCCGCCTGCTGGACGTTTGATCTTCCAAGACCTTCGCACCCCTTACTCCAGTATGCCAGGAGTAACGGAAGCCCGGTGGTCGCCTCCTCTTGGGCACACGCCGAGTAAGCATAAGCAGAGACCAGTTTCGAACCGTACGAAACTGGTCTCTAACGAGACGCAACGCGACCGGAAAACAAGAGGAGCACAAGGTGCCGGCGGTGGCGGTGGTTGGGCGCAGGAGCACACACACACACACTTTCTTGCAAACTCTCCGCCGACGCGCACAACTGCTGGACTTGTGCTGAGCCGTGCACAAGGCACTAACAAACTTCTTGGAAGGAGGTTGGGCGGCGGGCCTTGGCAAGCAAGCAGGCAACAACGAAACTTAACTGTTTGCCATCCCTTCGTTCGCGCCTCGCTGAAAACGCAACGTTGGGCTGTTCTTCGAAGGGTTGTGAATATGTTCGCTGCCCGCATGGATTTCGATACATTTAGTAGCAGCAAGCAAGCAGGCAGGACCAAAGGCTTCGTTGTGTGAACCATGAGGAAATCTTATGACTCGACAAAACTTTAAAACGCTAACGGTGCGCGCCGGATGCAACTATAGGGGATGTTTGTGCAACGGTATCCATTCTTCCTCAAATTAACCTCAAAATTCGAGCACAAATAAACTCCTCGAAAGATGGGTCCCGGATGAGAACCGAACGCCTTTAAATATGCATGGCTTGCCGAATATCGCAACTTTTTCCGGTGCGTTGGAATTTTCGGTTTTTTGAAAATTGAATTTTTCCGACCCCCCGAAGGCAACCTCTGGTGTGTCCGACCCGGAAACTTCGAAGTGTCCTTCACAGCGACCGGTTCGGTTGAATTCGGAACTACACTGACCACTTCGAACTTTCCCAGCCCAGCGGAAAGTTTCCATGGACATGTGTTCGACCGCATTTCACATCTCACATCTCACATATGGCTATCGAATATATATCACGATATCCAGATATCCGGATGTCTAATAGGCCATCCTTTCAGATCTATCCGGCGCGACTCTCACGGGAATCAAGGCTATTAGAAACGCTAGCGGACGGGTGGTCCGACATCCTCGTCCCTATTCCACCACCTCACACATCACATCCGCCACCCCTGTCGTGAAGGACAAGAAAACACGTAAGTGGACATGGGACCGATCCATCAGCGGTACGATCCTTCCGATGTCTGCCTTGGGGCCTTCTTTCCATTCCGCATCCCAAAGATATGCCCCACACATTCCCGCCTTGGACATGTAAAATGCATTAAAGTGTCGTCAAACTGTTTTAATAAATGTATCCTTTCAATTACTCCAAAAATCGATATGCTCTTTAAATAAACATTTCATGGTCATTATCAAATAAATTATCATATATAGAGCTGCTCTCTCGAATTATCAGATTTGCTACATAATTGAGACTCTTTAAAATGCCATTTGTTATCCTGGATCCAGACATATCAATTATGAGAGATGGTAGTTTATGGCAATTTTACCTTTTGTGCTTGAACCATTATTAGTAATCACACTGTGTTTTCTCGAGATAAATACGGCTGAATATTCAGCTAACCGAATACGGCGCCGCTCGAGTGCGAATAGTTAAATATGATGCATCCATAAAATTACTATGCAAATTTCAATAACTATGTATTTCGTCCATGTTATTTAAACCTCCCACAACAAGAAATGAATAGTTACCTATTTAACCACAATTTATAGAATAAAAATCGATGTATACCTAACACCTACAAGTACCCCTTAGACTTAAGGATATATCTATCACTCTCTAGGAACTACCAAGGCAGATCATTATCACATATGAATTGCCATCTATAATGAATTCACTAGTTGATTTAAAAATTGGAAGAATTCTTTTAAATTGTCCAAATTTAGAGCGTGATTAAATGATTAGATAATTCACACTCGTACACCGTTATAATTGAATATAAAAGCTAACGAGACGCGTCCAATTTGCCACCGCCACGGGATACCACACCGAGCGAAAAAAATCAACGTGCTCATTTTCATTTGCGTAATTGCACCCCGCTTTCGGCACACTTCCGGGCGTCACTCGCACTCAAAACACAACCAACCCCCCACAGTGTCCTACAGTGTTGGCGCACATCATTTCAAGCCCCATGAAACGTGCTCGAATTCGCATTCAAACGACCCGTTCTTTATTGTTACTCCCACGACGCTACCCAAATAAAAATCACACCAATTGCCTCGATCAACTCGAATCCCTGCGTAAATTGTTAACAACTTTAACAAAATTTGTAAAAAAGTTCTGCAAAAAGTTAGAGAAATGGGTGGAGTTTAGACACCTGCACGGAAGCCCGACAGACGCACTCCACACGCATGAAAAATTAACGCAAATGAAAATTAAAGGATAATAATGAGTTTTGGGCAAGCCAACCCAGGCCTGTCTCGAGAGATTGACCACCTCGCTCGACGAGGGAACGCACACCACTCACACTCATCAACCTACAAACCCCACCGAAACCAAAACCAAGAGGAACACGAAATAATCTCATGTTCATCCAGGGGCGCTGCACTCCTTTTGTTTTTACTCCGTGCGGCCTCGTAAAGTCCACTTTACGGCGATAATTATCACCAACCAACCCCAAATTACCAACTACTATCGTCTCAATACGCCTTTCTCTAACAAACCATAATAAAACTAGATTTCTTTGCATCCTTAGGGTATCCAATGTTTAGGTATTAAAAGCTGCAAAATTGTGTAATGTTGTGCATTTTTTTTCTTTGGTGGGTGAGTGCTTGGCTACGTGCAATTTTATCACCCACACACGCCCTGCCTGCAGAAGAGTGCTTATGGAAGACGCGTCCGCATCGTATGTTTCCACCGGTGGCGGCAGGCGGGTGGTTGGCGTTAGTTAGTCCCGCGCACACGCTTTTACGACAGTTTCAAACACGCATTACGGATCTCGGATCTCGTATACATCCTGCGACGACGAGAGCGTAACGCGCACAACCTGAACAGATTGCAGTCCAGGGCTGTCTGTGTTGTTGTGGCTTCTCGTTCTTTTTTGGTACACACCCCACCCACCACGCGAGTACAACATGCGCCTTCCAATCACATGCAGTGGTAATTTCCGTAATTCTAGCTTTTTCCCTGGAGAGATTGCGCCACAACACCGACTTACCAGCCATGGTAATCGCATCGAAAATAATAGGAATTTGTATGGATTTTCAGTATTTGCATACAACACAAATATTACTTGCATTACTTGCATCAAGTGCAATTTTAAATTATGCTTTAAAGTTTATTTATTAAAGTAAATTTATTATGCAGGAATTGTAAATTTTTAAATATAAACTTTTTATAACTTTTTTGACTTTTTGATGAATTCATTTTGAGTTACATCTGCCGGGTTTCGATCCTGGGAGCTAGTAGTCATCAGTCATTGATCAAACATCTGCGTGGACAATTTTCATTATGGAATAACGCTTCTTTTCAATTGTTTCCTTAAAATTCTTCGAGATTATTCCTAATTTCATCCAACCATCTATTCCTGGGTTTGAAATATTCTGTTCGTTGTTAGTTCCCATTCCAGTAAATTAGTTTCCAGGCAGCATCATCGACCCAAATCATGGGACTGATGAGGATATCAAAGCACGGGTTCTGAAGGCACAGATAGCCTACAGTACGCGGAATAACATCTGGCAGTACAAGATCTATGCGCTGAACACCAAGATTCAAATATTGAACAACGTTGGTCTTACGATTGCGGTCTCTACGTTGTGCTACCTTCTACCTTCCGCATAATAACCAGCCTCTGCAACCAATTGCAAGACCCTTCGAAACGGTTCGTACGAAAAATCCTGGCTACACACTGGTCAGCTACGATATCCAACAACAACCTGAGTACCAACACTAGACAGGAATATAGCGTGTATTATCAAGAAACAGAAATGGGGGTAGCTGGGCCACATTACCCAGAGACCCAACAAGCATCTTCAGCCAGAGATGAGATGGGACCATTAAAGGAGGCAGACGAGGTCCAAGATAATCAAGAAGATGGCAGGATACTGGGGGGGGGGAACATCAAGATGAAAATAATAGAACGAACTGCAAAAAGCTGCGCTTGTGCATTTGCTCTTCAATTTAATTCAAACTAATTGTCATATTGCTACTATTGTTCCTTATTTATTTCTCAAACAATTTGAGATTGTTTTCCTACCACATCATTTTTCTTCCGGTATTAGTATTATTTCGTCTAATAGTTACCAATAAGTACAATCAAAATATACCACATATATGTTCCTCGTTTAAAATTATGAGCTTATTGTAAGCTATACTTATACATTGGATAAAGATTTATCATATATTTTAGGTTTATTCAATACTTAAAACCATAAAACCATCCATCCCAAAATATGAAAGATTTAATTTTTTTAAATTCCAAAAAGGTCTATAATTTTTACTAATCAATTTCCCACGCAGTTAGTAAAAAATGTCAATTTTTTATAATTGTTTTGACTACTTATTGAACCATAAACTTTTTTCAAACATGTCGCACTTCGATCTATCAAAAAGTTGTGTGATTGATTATGCTATACTTTTGACGGCAAGCTTTTAACGCGCATCCAATCATACCTCCTACCTTTCTCCACGTGGCAATGCCAAACTTTTCCATTTCTCGTTGTATTCACAACCACATGTTTATAGCATGAGAAAAAATATCGAGGTTAATTACACTTTAATCACGTCAAACATGCATAATTAAATTGTGTCGATGCGTTCCAGGCAAGAGCAATGTTTCGTGCGCGCACGTAAATAACACGTGGAATAATGTGCGCGTCGATGCACACGCAGAAAGTTTACGTAAATTCCACCTTAATGTGACACGGGACACAGATGCAATCATATTCTAGGAGGGACCGTGGCGGCTGTGCTTATTTCTCAGGAGGAAATCTCTTTGCATAGCTGATTACCGGCGAGCGAGGCGCGTGTGTATTTCTGATCATATTTTCAACCGCACGCAGGGAGGACGTTGCGGTATTTCCATATGTATGAGGAAAAGACTGCTATCCTACTACCCTCTGTAGCACAAAATCTGGGAAATCTGTTACGTACTATATTTATCAGCTATATTTTTGCAAATATCAGTCTCATTTGTGAAAGATATTCTATAACAATATTTAGAGCCTAAGATATTGGGCGTGCAACTTTACGGAACTAAAACTTCGTCATCTATGAGAAAATTTTAGTTCACATCTATTATATACAGATATTCGTATGAGAAGTGCACTATTGCATGTTAGTCAGGCGACAAGACCTTGTACTGTTATACTTATTTAACCGGGACCTCATATGGATATGCAGGTGCGAACAGGGACATTTTCATTTCCTTCATATATAGAAGGACCTAAATTGATAGAGAGAATGGTCTTTTCTAGAAAATATTTTAGAATGAAAATTTCAAATCTAGTTCCGACTTGTCGTCGTATAAACCCTTCCTCGTAATTAATGAATGATGGCGCAATGGAATGAAGGGCATTATGGAAAGAGGGTCTCGGGTTCAGTTCGGCTTTCAGCCTTCCAGCTCTCGCACGAAGGGGTTCCGATCTTAGAAAAATTACCCCTTTCGACTAGAAGAACACACACGCATTAGACGTCCCTCACCCTCTCTCTACCAGGGCGTAAATCCCCATTCCCTTCACATCTACAGGGTGTTCCACAACTGCTCCTAGAAGCAATCTAGAAATATCAGGTTGTTTGGAGATGATCATGTATGTTCATTTCCGGTTTCTACCACATCCAGTCGCTGTCTTGCGTCACGCATCAGCAAACATTAGTTATATGAGAAAATGAGAAAAGGGTTGCTGAAAGGATCGCATGCTTGGTGAATATGTGGAATGCGAAGGCTTGGATTTCAATATCTAACCTTCCCGCCCACCATTGCCTCCTTCTAACCCACCGAACCTTCCATCTCAAGACAAAAACCCCCACGCGCACTTCAAGCCGAACAATATACGCGCACTTGCGATGAAAAACAGCGCGCGTGCTTAACTCTCGCGGTTGTCGTCATTTTTTACCTTCCTGTGGCGCAGGCGAGAGACTAGTACGACTAAGACCTGCGGCTTTTCACCGCGCCAGAAGAAAAGGGGTCTTTCATTCGCATGTCCTGTGGCCGGGACGCCGGAATCCTTGGGATAAAACAAGCGCATTAAAGAAAGTCGCAAGACAAAAGGCAGCGGGTATTCAAGACGCGAGGAAGGCGCAAGAAGCACACGCCGAAAACCTCTTCTTTTCTGGACACATTGTGCCACCCGGAGAAGGGGCGGTGGCGACGTGGTACGTAGTACCTTACCGAGCTGCGAATAATGGACAAAACGAGAATACAAGAGGACAAACCGTGTCGGGTGTTGAGTAGACAAACGCCCGAATGAAAACCGAAAGAAGGAAAGCGCTTTCCGAGATGGAGGTTTGGAAATTTTAAGTGAAAAGTTTGCGACGCGGCCGGCGTGCGCACAACACTCAACAAGGAAATGCGAATCATGGGCGTATTTCCTGTCGCCAGTACAATTCCGAAATTAAATTTATCTTTTATTTTTATTTCGTTGGAATTACATTCGAGGGTATTTCACCTCGAAGATAAAAATACATTCGGATGAAATTCGCATTCTCTGGGGTGAAATACGAACTGGTTATGGTTTTGTCCTTAATTTCACGGGCAGATTTATCATGGATACTTCCGGCAGGGTGGGTGACATATGTGCAAGCACAAGCGTTTAGCGTAGGTGTTCGGATTGCACACCTGACTTGCAATACTATTACCTTCTTTTGTGCTTTACGATCGTCGAGGGAGTTGCTTTATTGGATTCAATTGCCAATCCTGAATTCGAAATGTTCCAGGATAAGGCAACTAGCTCTACTACAAAAGACTCTAATACTCTTTAGTATACGAAGTTCAGTTGCAAATTCTAATACAACTTCGTAGACAAAAAAAAAATAACCAAAAATCTTTGAAAATGTAAAAATAAACTCCCAATCTTGTATGTTCTTAACTAGATTAACCAAATCTAATCTTAACATAGTCAATTTAGGCATTTCATTATCAAACCTATCCCAAACTCATTCATCCTAACCATATTAGTACTTATGAGTACTTATGGTACTTATTTTGTTAAAAGTTAACTGAACCTAAAGTAAGTCAGTGCTACCTGTTTAAATTTAATGATAACGTAACGTATCCTTAGATAACCTAAACTAACCTCATCTGAACTCTGATTACTTCACCTAACATTCCCTAACCTAGACTTAAGCAACATACTCTAGCCTTAACCAACTAGATCAAACAAATCTGACTCAGCCCTACTTCTTAGCCTAATATAAACTAACATATTCCCACCAATCGTAATCATATCTAAAGAAAACTAATCCAGAGAAATCACTAATTTAACTAACCCATTTCTCCTAAATCAATCACAAAATCGCCTAACTTTGCAAACAAACCAGGTGCGAGTTTTCTTAGAGTTAAACTAAGTTTTGTTATATTATATAACTTCCAAATTGTGATTCAAGTAAATAGCAAATAAATTGCGAATAACTTGAAGTAAATTAAAGATGCTCCTATTATTCTGGCAAAATGCTCAAAACATGAGAAACCAAAATATAACCTATGCAAACGACTCCAAAACAATGCGCGCATGAATTGCCTCCTGCCGCCGCACCCAATTACGAATTCAGGCAATTCTTGTTTTGGGTGTTTTCTTAAACTTATGATACCCACATCAAACATTCATTAGCCGCCACGCCGTGCGTTCCAGGTCTAGCAAGCTCTCAGCGAAGTGGGCATGCATATCGGGGGTTAGTTAGCATAACGCCAAGGGCACATAAAATGCAACCGTGCCCGAAGAAACGACTTGAATGTGCCATTACCGCAGCCGCCTCACAACCACCGCCTTTCCCCCATCGTATCTTGCGTCCGCGACACGCGGACTGACGTGCAGTCTTGCGTGAACTGCAGCCACCGCCGACATCGTAGCGGTGCCTGGCACACGGGGTGGCAACCTTCGACCGGGCATAATAAGTCAGCGGGAATTAGCTGCAATTCACACCCGTGCGAAAACCGCCCATAAAAATAAAGCCCCGACTGAAAATTTACAATCTTCGTGGAAACCACACTAGCGCAATTCTCAATCAACGTAGTGGTTGGAACATGTCGTAGGATCATATTGACTTGTATATTTGTATATATTGAAAGGTTTATATTCGAAATTTCTTAAACATTCTAAACATTCTTAAACATTCTATGAGGTCCCTATCCCAAATTTGTAAATTTGACTGTTATCAGATACGGCGCGGCGCGAAGGGGTCCTCTTTAGGCATTGCTGACCCACATCCAATCAAATGGTAGTGAGGTCTCCAATCATAAAGTAGTAGTTCTCCAAACTAATAACTAGTCTTGGGAACATCCAGTCTTCAAAGCAGAACATGGTTTACTTAGTTACTAAGTTATCAAAGCTATCTCAGGATAAATATACCTGAGACCATTTTAAGTAACTTTTTTGATGTTCTTACTAACCTAGAGGCATCTAATTTTAAACATTTCCCTAAAACAAATCACAGTCTAATTTACTAATTTACTTACAAGGAGAGTCCACGCTCTAAAACTAAAAATAAAACTAAACTAAAACTAAAAATGTCGAATACTAGATTTTTGAAAAAAATTATGGTAAAAATTCTAAGAAGCAATGCCTGATAGTTTCCGAGAAAATAATTGTTAATTGATAAGCTGATCGTTTGGTGTTTTGGTGGTTTGATGTTTTGGTTTGTTAGCTTAATCTAACCTAACCAAACCAAAGCCAACTTGGCTTAAAGCGAATTGTGTGTTAAATTAATCTATGGGGGAATATAAGATTAATGGAAGAAGGCTTCTTCGATATTCTTCATTTTCAACCTAAATATGAGCTATAACCAGATCTAAGTCGAGATGTTCTTACATGTTCTTCAACAAAAACCTATTAAAGTTATGTCAACTTCCTAATTTAATCAACTACAGATTAATATCACGCCGTGTTTGAAACTAAAAAGCCCCACTACACTTGCTTAATTTTCAATAAACGTCATAGCCCAAACATGTCGTGGGTTGACGTTGAGCGGTAGCAAAAATTTGATATGTAACTCTTTATTTTATCATCTCTTAATTATGCCACCGCATGAAAAGGCCGCCGCATGTTTTAATTAAAATAAGTTGTAATATAAGCCCATGGGCCCGGATCGTAATAGTCCTAGTCCGAAAAAGGGTTCTGATTTGGAGATCGGTTACCCGAAAATATATTTTAATCAGCGCGGCCCAAAAGCGAAAACTCGTCTTAACGAAAAACGCCCCAAAAACACCACCCCCGCGGGTGGCCGCCCTTCACGCATTTCGCCCACACCACATCATCAGCAGTGGCAGACTTTTCACGTGTGCGCATGGAAACGGATATTTTAATGAAAACCCCAAGCCTCGAACCAAAGCACATCCGAAGGATAATTAAAAATTATACTTAATCTAATTTAAAAAGCTCTCCGACCGGGAGTCCGACATGCAAAAGAACATCACAGACATGTCTGGCCACCACAGGCGTTCGCTAGGACGGACGGCAAAAAGGCAGCTGCGGCAGCGGGAACGTAAGAGGGCTTAAAAGGCATCTCTGACACGTTTTAACCTTATTAACTACCCGACAAGCAAGGCGAACAAAAACGGAATTAGAATCAGAATCAATGTTCGACGCTTTCTGCACTCGGGGCGCACTTCAAAAACCCGTTCGGTAACATATTGCGACCAAGGAGTGGCGGGCGTTGGCAGTGCTGGCGACTCGACGAGTATGCACATGTAAGGCACCCAAGGCCCCTACGTCGAAACGCAACGCAAGGAATGGAAGGGGCAAAAACAAATCCCCGAATTTAATTAATGACGTTTTGAGATGGAATGCTTTGTTCCTCCGCCGTGGCCGTCGCACTGCACGCCGTCCACCCTGTCCCCCCCCCTATACAGCAAAGGCACAATCCCAAGCATTCGAGTGGTCCAAACGTCCGGCTTTTGACTTTTGACGTTCGGTAAGCTTTCAACATTTCAATTCCCTGCACAAAACTCACCGTGGAAACATCAAAATCATTTTGATGAAAATACAAAACAATTTCAATGATATAGAATATATTCTCATATAATATTAGTACCACAGTCCATTGTTATTCATTATATCCTTGTTAAAGTAATTCATATAGTACACGGTAAAATTATACTAGTTAAACCTAATTAAGGACATAAACTAAATAAAGGGAACATGGAGGAATGCTTAATTCGAACAAATGCTAAGATTTTCATACCCTTTTGAGTTATTCGTAGACTTAATACACCTTGAATGTATCATGTATCAATTTGATCTGGAACATATTTCAAACTGTATATATGATTTTCTACCCACATTTCCTAGCCATAAACTGTTAGTCTCACAATCAGAACATACTTCTGAGAGGCTCACACAGTAAACTGCTCAGATTGTGCATCCCTAGCACCTGAAATACTTTCTTTGCTAGGCAGCGATCAGCTAGGTTTCGCCAAATTCAAGGGGAAGTCGGTCAATTCCAGCTATTTCGAAGGTAATCTTCGTTATTGGCCCACAGTATTGATCCGTGCACAATAGACCAAAATTGATCCCAGTGCTAGTGGAGTTGACCGCCAGGATTAATTTTTAAAAGTTCTCCACGACCATCTGGGAGTGCCCAAATGACGGAACTGATAAGTAACAATCGCATTGGTGTTATATAGGTTCCTTGGCACAATAACATATCTCATAATATGCCTGGCAAACTTTTTCCAAGACTCATGGTTAAATCATGGTTATGTGGATGAAGGAGATCTTGGGATGAGGCGGGCAAAATGTTTTGTAAAACCTCATATCAACCCAGAAGTAAGCGTGTGACTCGGAACAAGTTTAAAACCATTACAGGGCTCATAACAGGTCACTTGAAGCTAAGGTCCCATCTGCAGAAGATGCCAAAGGAGAAATCTGAACAATACTAAGTATATTAGAGAAACATCTGAACATATTTGCTCATACAAAGCAAGGAAAGGTTTGAAATACAACCTCTTTGGCAAAGATTTCCTGTCATTCGAGGGCTGGTTGCACTACCACCCAATGATATCATAAGGTTTTTTTAACAACGTGAAGTTCCTTTCCTAATAGACACATGGGACAGAACAATGGATCTGCTCTGGTTTTAGTTCGACGCTACTTTAAAATTTCTTCGTCGATATCCTTCAAGTCCTAATCAAAGAAGTTAAACTATAAACATGTTTAACTGATCTTAGCAGATTACTTTCTATTGATATCTAGGTTACCTACTATTATATTTATTGTAATACTAAAAATTGACCTAAGATTCTAAAAAGTTAGTTGCAACAGTCACTATAGGAATGTCCAACATTCGGACAAATCAATTCAATTACGTTCCGCAGGTCCCGGTCAGAATTTGCAGGATAATCTTTGAAAGTAGTTACAAATCATAGAAAAGTTTCGCGGAAAGGATTCCATAGATTCCAGTCGGTGAAAATCAATCCAAAAAAGTTGCAGCGCCGCCAGCACGAAATTGCAATTTCTGCAAATGACAACTGGGCGAAAGAGTGTGCCGAGTTTGCCTTTCTGTAGCAGTAATCGACAATCGAGGGCTGATCGTCACCTTGCTTCAAATCCTACAATATTCACGTGGAGCCAGCACCGAAGCTTCGCCCGTGATGGGTCTGTGTTGTGCCCCGAGGGCACAAATCCGAAGCGTTGGATGTCCGCACCACTGCTACAGCAGTGGGCTGCACACTCTTCGTTTCTCCGGGGCCAACGGGTCCCTGTTCCACGTCCGCCAACTAACATGCATGCTAACGAAACACGCGCCGAGTCGACGAGCGTAGACGAAACACACATACATACAATATACACGGGGCAAACGTTTAGACTTTAGACGCTGCTACTGCTGCTGTTGCTACTGCTCGCCTCCTGCCGCTGACAACTAACTTATTCATTATGTGAAACCCTAAACTATCCCTAAAACATCACCGCCGGCATTGACACGATTTATAAATAATGCAAGCACGGCTACCACCTTGCAGTGGCGCCCCCACTCCTCCTGCCCACCTGCGCGGTCTCTGCTAGTAGCAAACTAACCAATGTCGAATGTCGAACTAATATATATTTGTGGGAGAAGCTTTGGTTAAGTAATCTAGTGTTTTGCATTAAATTATCCGAATAATTATATAAAAATCTTCATATAATTATCATGCGAATATCAACCGAATCTGTACTAAGGCAATATTTAAACAAGTTGCAGGAATTATTACTTAAGTTATATTCTGGTTAAATAATTCATAATTAAATAACAATTACGACTGCTTAAACCAACTAAATTTCGAATTTTCCACGAACCCTCCTACCAATGAAACGATGAAATATCTGTCTGCGCAACGAATGCAAGTGCAAGGGCAAAAATGTAGCAAATTGATTAAGATTTAACTCAGTATTATATATGATGTTTTTTACGGGAAATTCTGTCCTTACTGAGGCAATGTGAAAGATCTCATGAGAGATCTCATTTGTAATTGTTCTGGAAATTGAACTCAGGAACTTTGCTTTGCATTACAGCACATGACCTTAACCAGTATGTTATGCACTATACATATATCTC